>PVJA010003375.1:42355-96046 GCA_004027025.1 Myocastor coypus
TTTTTTTTTTTTTTTTTTTTTTTTTTTTTTTTTTTTTTTTTTTTTTTTTTTTTTTTTTGTCTTTTTGAGACAGGGTCTTGCTATGCAGTTGAGGCTGGCCTTGGGCTCACTTTTGTAGCCCAGGCTGGTCTCGAACTCGCACCAATCCTCCTGCCTCAGCCTCCCGAGTGCTGGGATTACAGGCGTGAGCCACCACGCCTGGCTTCCTCCTCCACTTTTTGTTCAGCAATACTGACTCATTGAAGAGCTAGGCCGGCATCAGAGAGAAAGTTCTACTTTCTGGTTTAGCCTGGTTGCATTTCTTACGTCTTTCAACTTGCTTCTCAGTCTCCCTTTCTGTACACCAGACTCCGTGCCTTGTTGCTGTGAGTAGTGTGTATTGTGGCCACATGCCTGATCGTCAGAAGATCATCAGATGTCATGCCCAGATCTGCTACTGGGTCAGAGGGACAGCAAGGAGATGCCTCACAGCAAGAGCACACACCTTCCCTTTCAACAGGCAAGCAGTCTGTTCCCAAGCCTTTCTTAGTGCAAACACTCTTCATGTCCCTGTGCTGTTATCATCTGCTTCCCTCTCAGCATGCTCCATGGAGTCATGAGGCCTTCTGGTACCTCTGCCTGACAAGAGTTTTTGCTGAATTTATCTCCTGAGTTTTCATGGTGAATGTGTCAAAAAATTCAAATTAACTGTCATAACTGTAATGCTATAATATCGGTTCACAATTCTGCCATACCCTGGTGGAGGTTGCTGGTCTGAATTTCTCCTAATGGCCCACTGGTTCCTGCAGAATTCTTGGGTGGTCTGCAGTCCTGGCTTGTTGCCTTGTGACTACATAAGCTGGGCAATGATCCGGCTCTGATTCTAGGAGCCCTGGAGGTTGTAGACGGTTGGTGCAGATACCATGCCTGGCAGGCATGCCTTAGATTTATGATCCAGCCATGTCAGGAGCTCAAAGTGCCACCTGGTCACAATGCCCAGGCCTTTGGAGTGGGAGAAGGGGCCAGTTCTGAGTCCATGCAAACACTCCATTGACTTGATTTAGAGCTGCAAGATGAGACCCAGTAGGAGCTAACCAAGGAATACTGACGAAACTTCTCAGAGCTTTACAGATAGTGGTCACTGGCCCGGCTTCTCAGCCAGGCCTGAACAGATATGACAATGATGGGACCAAAGCTATATTGTGTCCAACACATGGGTTATGTTCCTCTTGGAATTTTAAGTCTGATTTATAAATTTATTCTGACAAAAGTCTGCACATCCAGTATCAGTCGTTTATATATTCAGCACATCATTTTTACCAGAACAAAAGGGGCAACTGTTCTAGAAAAGATGAATGAGCTGGTTAAGACAACAAGGAACCTGGAGGTAGTGTGGGACGAAACAAAGGCAAAGCACAATAATGCCGTCTTGCACACAGCCACATTACCTCCTGGGGTGCTCAGGGTGACCCACGAGGTTGACACTGTGACCACTACTTTACGTGTAGGAATATTAGAACACTTGTTTAGAAATAAGAGGATTGTTGTGGTGCTGGTCCCAGGAAGGCAGGCCTCTGCTGTCTCACTGCAACCTGGTCCTTTCCCCATGGTAACTCTGAGGAACAGAATTGAAAGGGGACAAAGAAGAAGAGAGTGGCATGTGTCACCAAAGTCTGTTGTGCTGATTTTCTTTGCAGACTTCCACAACCCTAGCAAGACCCTACAAGTCCCTCTACCTCTGTAGCCTCAGTGTTAGTTTCCTATTTATCCTGATGCATGGGCCATAGTGACCTGTCTCTTCCTTGAAGAATGTGTTATGCACGTGCTGTTCTTCTTCTGATTCACTGATTCACCTGAATGGCTTTTGGTTAAATCTTTGAAGTTTGGGATTAGAGATTTTTTGCAAGCAAGCCTCTCCTGACCTGGTGCAGGTCGGGCCACTGTACTAAGCACCCCACTTCTCTGTTCAGCATTTGCACAGCTGCTTCTCCTCTGAGGGCTTTGAGACATCAAGCCACACCACAGGATTGGAATCCCTGAGGTTTCTGATTTGTACGGAAATCCTTAATTGCATATCTGAGACTGTGTGGCATGGGAGGCTAGGCTGCTTTCTTTGGTGAGATGTAGAGTCCTTATTGGTAATACAGGCCTGAAATTTTCTGTGAATCTGTGGCACCCGCTATTTTCTTAGCCTTGTCAGCTAGAAAAATGGAAAAGTTTCTCCTTCATCCCAGACTGTTTATTCCAGCTGTATTGTACGTGGTGTGCTGGAGACTCCCAGGTTCAGGGGGCGCCCAGGGCAGGGGACAGCTTTCTGTATAGGAGTGGGGCCTTCCTAGCCTTTCCAGGGACTGTGGTCAGCCAAGGTAACTCCCTTAGTGCCCTGCCTCTGCCAGTTCCTACCCACAGGAGAGCTGCAACCTCTTTATCTGTGTTTCTGCAACCCTCAATGGCTTTCAAGCTGCAGGACTTATTATTTATTTATTTTTTGTGGTACCTGGGATGGAACTCAGGACGCTGAACTTGCCAGGCCAAGTGCTTATTCTGCTGAGCTATCTCCTGGGCCCCTTGTTATTGTTTTTTAAGGGACATGGAGGACACCCAGTTAATATAAGATGGAACCACATTTCCTCTGTCTAATGGACTTCCTTCATTCTGAAGTGACATCTGTTTCCTTTTTCTTGCTTTTAAACTATTCGTTTTAAAAATTACAGTGAAGTGATTTTGCGGGTTGTTTTATCTTTTCCTTGAAGAAATCTGAAGCCACCCACTGCTACTTGCAAAGGAAACTGAAGAGTTTGAGGACAGGTCTTCTAAAGGATAAAAATGAAATTCACAGGGGTCCTGCCACCTGCGCTGAGCCTGGCCAAGGTGGTGACTGTGGACTCTTTTTTCTGCCAGCTCGAATCCCCCACTTTCCCTCCCCATTTCAGCAAGCCTTAAGTCCCATGAAGGCAGCAAAAGTTTCTTCAAATTGCGGGTAGGGGCTAGGATTTCAGGGCTGCCGCTCTTTCTCCTGGCCTCTGTGCGTAGCTACAATCATTCAGAAGATCAGGCCTGACTTTACAGTGTCTGACACCTTCCCCCTGGCTTCTCCATCTTTTCCCAGCCCTTCCAACAGAGCACCAACCTGCGGCTGCATTTTCTTCCCCCTCCACACTGGGGATTACACCCGAGGCTACATTCCAGCCTTTTTGTTTTTCTTACAATTTGAGATGAAGTTTCACTCATTTTCTAAATTCTCCAGGCTGAGCTCAGGCTTGAGATTCTCCCGCCAGCTGCGTGGCTGCCCCATAAGTTCACTCCTCTCATCTGCTAGCAGCTCGGGGGTCCTAGCAAAGCCAGGCAATGGGAAGGCCGGGCTTCGCTTCAAGCTGATCCGAGGGGTGACTGGTGGCACGTCGCGCTCTCTTAGGCCCTTCCTGGGGTCTTCCCTGGCGGTGGCCCGGCACGCTCCTCTAGGGCGGAATCTGAATTGGGAACTTGACATCCCTAGGCAGGAGCCTAACCCCGCGCTGCGCGGATCGCACGCCCTACGGGCCCCGCAGGCTGCCCTCGTCGCCTCCCGGACCCCAGTTCTGAGGATGCAGCCCTGTGCTCCGAGTGCGACCCCTTCTCGAACGCGCGGCGGACTGGGGCGCCTGAGCCGCGGGGCAGGGCTCCGGGCGCGCTCCGGGGCTCCGTCCCGCCTCCCGTCGGCGCTCCCGGCCTTTCCCATCCGGCCGGACGCTCCGCCCGCCCCGTCCCACATGACGCCGCCTCCGCCGCAAACTTTTTCCTCCCCATCCTGCGCGGCTCTGAGGGAATGGAAAATGGCGGCCTAGGCGCGGAGTTTCCTGCCCGACCGGCGGCGGCGGCGGCTCTCGGCCCCGCGCGGCACCATGACGCGCTGGGTGCCCACGAAGCGAGAGGAGAAATACGGCGTGGGTGAGCAGCGCGCCGCTCCCCAACTTCGCGGGCCGCGGGCGCGGAGCCTGTTGCGGGGCGCCGGGCGGGGCGGAGCAGGAGCGGGCGCGGGCTGGCGGGGAGTGCGCCCCTCTCCGGCCGGCGGTAGTTGCAAGCCTCTCTCAGGGCCCCGCGGTGGCCGGGCCGCCCGGACCCCAGCGCCGTCGCCCGCCCGGCCGCGCCGCGCCCCACGCGTGGGGTCCCGGGCTCATTGTTTCGCGCCTCATTCTTTGCGGGATCTGGGGTGAACTTGGGTTCCCACGTCTGGGGCTCCGCACCGCCGGGGTTTAGGTCGCAGCGGTCGCAACTAAGTTCTGCACCTCCCCAACGGAGGGTGACCCCGCACGCCCCTCGCGGGCCTGCCTGGTTGCTGGGGACCCTTGCGCGCTGGGCGGCCTCGAGGCCGGAGAGCCTTTGGGGAGGGCGAAGGTCTGGTTTTACTCAGCTCTTTGTCGTTTCTGGAGGCTCCGCGTAGACAGGGTGGAGGGAGTCGGGTTGCAAGTTTAAGATTCGACCCCAGTACACATTCCAGAGAAAGAGAGAGAGCGCGACTGAAAGGCAAACGGAACAGACCCCTTGGGTACTGCTGCGTCCTGCTGCCCTGCTCGCAGGGCTTTGCAGCCGGCCTGGCCTGCCCAGGCTTGCGGGTTCCTGCCTCCTTTCAGCCTCATTGCGTGTCAGCTTTGGGCCGTGCCACTTTGGATCTCAGGACCTTGCCATTTCCTCTGCAGTCTCACGGGCCCCTTGCCTTGACCCAAGCCAGACTGCCTTGGGAGGCATTTGTGAGCTTGTGTCTCCTCTCAGGTGCAGTCCGTACACACCTTAGCAGCATCCCCCCCCACCCCCCCATATCTTGGCTACCTCACTCTTGTCTGCCTGGTGCTAGTCCAGGCCGACTGACTTTTGAGGTGCTTCCTGGGTGACCCTTGTCCTCAGGACTCGCTCTGTTTTGTGAACATCCTTGCTTGTTTCTGGTAGGTGTTAGTGATGGTGGCAATGGGAACAGCCCTGGGACAGTTGGGTCCCTTTTGGGCCCACATGCTGCTTGTTTCTCCTTGGAGAATGAGGGACTTCCTTGTGTCAGGAGTACTGAAGAATGGGGTACCCACATTCCTGAAGGAGTGTGTAGTGCTTGCATGCTGCACACCTCCTGTTAGGTTCAGTCTGGAGCACTATGTGTTGGCATCTGCATCTAAGGAAGGAGTGAGTGTGGGTGGGGTGCCAACAGTGGGGGTCCCACTATGAGGAGCCTCTTGAGGGAGCATTTGTAGGAGAGAGCTTTTGACTGTAAGGAGCTGAGCATAGAGAGGTGGTGAGGGACTGGAGCCCACAGGGAGAGCGAGAGGTAGGAGCGGAGCACTTGCACCCCTGTTCTGGCTGACCAGTGAGCATCTGTAGCTCCAGTAGGTGGTCCCTGTGTGCCTTGGACTGGAAGGAAAATGACTTGTCTGCACACCTGCCACTTTTGCAGGGCAGCCAGGATTGGAGCCTTGGCTGCTGGGGGTTCACATGTGCCCTGCTGTGCTCCAGCTACCACCGTGCCGTGTGTTGCTCAGAGAAGAGTTCACCTTCGCCAAACCACATTTTGAAAAGAAAACTTGATATTCTCCTTCAGCTTCCAGGATGACTAGGACAGTATTGGTGAGCATCTTGATGGGCTGGCCCATCTGGAAAGGGCCAAAGGGAGCCTTCTCAGATAGGGCATGCGTGGCCTCTGCACTAGGG
Source organism: Myocastor coypus (assembly GCA_004027025.1). Classification (NCBI taxonomy): domain Eukaryota; kingdom Metazoa; phylum Chordata; class Mammalia; order Rodentia; family Myocastoridae; genus Myocastor; species Myocastor coypus. The sequence goes on from PVJA010003375.1 coordinate 48,005, forward strand.
ATTTGGCCAGCCATGGGCTGTGACATTTACATTAATTCATACACCATCCAGAAGTGTCTCCAACACTTGTAGCTGTGTCCTCCTCGTCATCATCTTCCTCTTCCTCTTCTTGTCCTTTTCCATCTCTTTCTCCTCATTCTCTCCTACTCCTTCTTCCTTTTTTTTTTCTGTGGTACTGGCGATTGAACTCAGGACCTTGCTCTTGACAGGCAGGCACTTATGCTGCTAAGCTATCTCCCAGGACTGTGACTGTGACTGTGACTTATAACATAACATCACTTGCTTATACGTTGGTGGTACAAAAACTTTGAAAGTTCCAAAGGAAAACAGGGTATGGGATAGTTTTGCTATGAAATTTTAGCAAAAGTGTGAGTGTGAATGTCCCTGCAGTGGAGAGTAGAGGAGGTTTAGATTTCTCCCCAGGTGGAGATAAGATGGCTGAGCTCAGGAGAAATGACAGCATAGCATCAGAAGGCATTTGAAGGGAGTCAGTGTCTCTGTTGTGTAAGGCAGTGAGACCAGAGCTACTGATATGGGGCAGGAAGAGAGCTCAGGCTCAGCTCTTGGAAGTCACTGACTGAGAGTTTGCTTTGGGAGGACTTAGTGTTCTTTAGGATGGGTGCTGATTGGAGGGGACAGAGATGTTTGGATGTAGGGATCTTGTCTAGGTGGGTGATTGGCTCTTTTGGACTAGGGGAAAATTACTGAATATCCAGCTTACCAAGCTCAGCATTTTGGGGGGCTGGGTAACAACAGGGCTGTGTTTCCCTTCCAGGACTCTGGTGGGTGAGCCACTTAGGCCTTTGGCCCATGTATGAGTCATGAGGGGAAAGAAAATGATAAAACTCCATCTCATTTGGAAACATGAATCACAGCTCATTGTTTGCAAGTATTTGGAGTCTGTTAGAAGCATTGTTTGTAAATGAGACACTCAATTATTTATTTTGTAAAATCAAGAAAGGAGTAAACAGCTGATCTGTGGCTCCTTGGAGAACGACAGGAAGTGCTAGTTCCCTGGATTCTGTTGGGGGCTGCCACCCAGAACATACCAGCTGTTCTATTTCCTCTCCAGCTTGAGTTTGCTGGGTCCTGTTTAGGGACCTGGATTACTGACATAAGTAAAAGTTTTGAGTCGTGTGTCAGTCACATTGATGGGCTGTTCCTTTCCATCACCCCATAACTGGGCAGGGTTGCCTGTTCCAATATAAGTTAGATTAAGTTCCTGTGGGTCTTTTTCTTAAGTTCAGATAAAAAAGATGCAGGTATGTCCTGAGAGACACACCTGGGCAGTGTGCTAGCATTTCAGTGGTAGTGCAGGAGGCAAAATAGTGACCCTAAGCTGCCCATAACCTAATACCTAGACCAGTGATGGTGAACCTTTTTAGAGACAATGCCCAGACTAAAGGCCCAAACATGCTTACTTATTGCAGAGCACTGGTGCTGAAGTTAAACCTGAATACTGAAATTTTAGCTTAGCAAAACAACTTACACTTGAGTATCTTTTATCTTAAAAAAGAAACACACATGTGCTCCAGATTTGCCACCACTGCCCTAGACTCTGTAACTGTGATGCCTCGCATGGGAAAAAGGCCTTTGCAATTTCTGCCTAAGATACGATAGATGGGGAGATTATCCTAGCTTCTCCCCGTGAACCCAGGGAACTTTGGTCTTGGAAGAGCGATTGAGAAGAAGATGCTAAGAAGGGGAGAAGATTCCAAGTAGGGGAAGGATTTGGTGGTAGTTGTGGGACTAAAGGCATAGGCGTTCACTTGGCAGGACCAGAACTAGTCTCAGGAGCTAAGGGTAGCCCATGACAACCAACAGAGGAAGTTGGTCATAAGTCCTCTGCTCACAAAGAACCAGACTCTGCCAACGCCTTGAATGAGCTTGGATACTGATTTTTCCCAGAACTTCCCATTGGCCAAAGATTTCCTTGAGCTCCCAAAGACTCTGGGTGTCTGACTCGTAGAAATGTGAGATCATGTGTTCGTGAGGTTGTGGTGGTTTGGTAGGCAGCAATAGAAAAGCAAGGAGGATGGCACAGAGAGCAGCTTGTTGTAAGGTAATGGAAGGTCGTGAACCTAGTGCTTCATTGCCTGGCCTCATCTGAGTAGACACCTCAGATGGGAAGGGCGGTGGCACTATACATGTGCGGAGGTCCTGGTTCTTAATTCTTAGGTGACCCCTGAGCACATTGCTTCTGCTTTCATAGTCGGGATCTTCTTGTCTGTGAAGCAGAGCTAAGCTTGCCTGCTGTAAAGACATAGCAGAACTCATTGCGATAATATTGGCAGGGTGCATATCTGAGATATACCAGCCTCTCAGTAGAAGTATCATTTGTATTAATTTTTTTGTTTGGATATAACGCAAGTTTTAGAAATTCAGTGACAAGTGATTCTTGTTTGGATTTAACAGTCACAGTGCCTGAGATAACAATTTCCTTCCAAATGGAGTTTTAATACTGTGTTTGCCCCTTGATTGGGGCGGGTCATGTTATCTCAGTTCAGAGAACATGACAAGTGTGTACTCTCATTGACCACAAGTGATGATAGTTATTAGTCTAGGATAATGTCCAAAGAAATTTGGGAGTGAATGAGTGCAGGAGTGATAGCTTTTTTTGAGTAACAAGCCAGCTGCTACTTAGGGGAAGAATTAAATTTGATCATAAGTAAATAGAGATGCAAACATTTTCATTCACTAGAGTTGCAGAAAAAAACAATTTAAAGCACATTACATTTCTACAAACCCGGTTTTACTTTGGAAACAAGCATTATACAATTTTTAAATTTATCATTGTACCAGTAGTTGCGTAGAATGTCAGATATCTGATTAGGATCCTCTTAGGATGTTTGAACAGATCTTTTTCTGTTCACTTGACACCTCCGTGGATGCGGTTAGTGAAAACAGGAAGAGAGGCTGCGCTGAGTCCTTTGCTGACTCGAGTGGTATCCTGGGCACCTGCGCCCTTTCTCGCCTCCTCCTTTCATTAAACTCTGTATTTTGAAACAGTTTTAGTCGTATGGTGTTGTAAAAAACAATGCAGAGATATTCCATGCACCCTTTATCAGTTTCAAGTCTGTATCTTGCAAAATTGTAGCACAATCTTACACAAAGATACCAACATTGATAGTGAAGATATGGAAATTCTCACATGAAGACCCCTTATGCTTGTCCTTAGGGCCACACCTACCCACCTATGACTTCCGCCTCAAATCCCGGCAGCCATTAATTTGTTCTGCACACTTTTGCCACAACTATTAATCAGTCCTCATACTTTTGTTATTTTCCAAATGCTGCAGAAGTAGAATCCCAGGAGAGAACCCTCTCAGGCTGGCTATCTTCCTACCCAGCATGATTCTGGAGATCCAGTGGGCTGTTGTGTCTGTCCAGACTGTGCCTTTTCCTGGCTCAGTAGTGTTCACTGGCGTGGATCTGCCACAGATTGTTTAACTCTTCGTCTGTCTAAGGACATCTGGGTTTTGGCTATTACAGATAAAGCTGCTACGAACATTCATGTACAGGTTTTTGCTGAACATAAGTTTTCATGTTTTTGGGACAAATGCCCAGGAGTGCAGTTGCTGAGTTGTATGGTATTTGGGTATTTTAGCTTGTAAAGAAACTGACAGATTTTCCCAGAACGGCTGTCCCAGTTTACACTCTCACCAACCACGTGTGTGTGATCCAGTTCTTCAGAATCCTCACCATCTTTGTCATTGTGTCTGTCTGTCTGTCTGTCTGTCTGTCTGTCTGTGTGTCTTAGTCTGTTGGGTGTGTGGTAGTGCCTCCTTGTCATTGGAGTTTGTAGCTCCCGAGGTCCTGGCTTACCTGTAAGTCGAGGTAGTGTGCATGGGCCCATCGGCAATGCAGTGGGAGGCAGTGGGTGGAGGTAGCGTTTAAGGGAGGCAGAGCAGCAGTTGGGCCACTGAGCTGTGAAATTATCCAGTGTGTTCAGTCTGGGGCTGTGATCCACCGTGAAAAGAGACAACATGGAAAGGGAGGGAGTGTGGGCATGGTGCGGATCTGCCTGCAGCGCTTCACGCTTCAGTGGTCGCTTGCCAGGGCATTCACTTTCCACCCTGCTTCAGTGTGGTGAGAAGGTCCAGAGGAAGGAAAGGATTGAGGAGGTGACCAGTCAGGGGCCACAGTTTGGGTGCTAGCCCTGTCAGGGCCAGTTTTCTTTTGTGCAACCTGGGGAACAAAGCTTGGTTTCTACCTTTCCCAGAAGAGAAGGGGAATGCTTAGACTTGCCCATGGATTTGAGCTGATAAAAGACCTTTGCCGGAGCTAATGTACCTTCAGGCGCTTTAGAGACATTATTAGGCAAATAACAGCAGCGGTATCCCAAAGTTTGTGTTTTAATGTGGTGAGTAGCACCTTAGGGCTGTCATTAAAATCTAAGCACAAAGCAGGCATTTCAGTTTTCGAGGCCTACCAGGAGAAAGTATCTCAGACTGCTGGTTTAAGCCACGACCTCCTTTGCTTGCAGTTCAGCACCTGGGCTTTTGAGATGGGTCCATTTCTTCCGAGGTCTCTGCTTGGCATCTTCAGCCTGTCTTGCTTCTGTGCATGGTTCTGTCCTGCCTTTCTTCCCTAATAAGGAGACCAGCCCTGTTGGATTAGGAACCTCCCTGAAGGCCTCATGTTAGCTTGATCACCTCATTAAAGACCTTAACCACTAAGTCCTGCTGTGGGCCACTGAACTTCTGAGATTAGAGCTCCAGGGTGTGGATTTAGGGGCACAAAGCTCAGCCCATTGCAGTATGATTAGGATGACATGAGACATTTCGTGTGTGGTTTCCCTGGTTTTGGTCTCCCGTGGGGGTTTGATTCCCCTGTAAGCTTGTAAGTTGTGGGTGCTGCAGCCATGCCAGGGAGGTTAGGGTTGGTGCTCACAGCCCCAGCCTCCCCTTCTCTTGGATTCTAATGTGCTTCTGTGCTCAGACCTAACGTGTCTCTAATTGACTTACCGGGAAAGCAATATGGTCAGGTAGCTTGAGATCCAAACAGGAACTCGAGCTGCTTTTTGAGCTTGCTGGCACCCTGAGGATTGCTCCTGCTGTTAGGTCAGCTGCATTGAGTTTTGGGTGCTGCCGCGCCCTGCTTGCATTTTTTTTCTGGTTTCTTGATCTTCAAGTTTTTGTAGCCTGAGTAGGGTGGCCAGGCATACTGTGGCTCTGGATCTCTGCTTGGTAGGCTGGCAGGCATGGCCTTTGGAGGTGGTACTGCAGATGTGCTGCTGTCCAGAGCTGTCCTGCCACATGGTTCTAGGGAACTGTCATCCTTGAGGCTAGCTTTTCTTGCAAGTCATACCATAGGTGGCCCACAGCAGCCTGGGACAGTCATATGAGCCTTTTAATCTTAGTGGCTAATAGGGGAAATGAGGGAGACTTCATTTTGTCAGATGACTCCAGGCTTATTGGCCATGTCCATCCAAACAGTGTTGGCTTGACCCTGGCAGTCATCTACTTAATGCATGTAGGTGGGAATCTGGGCACCCACAGGGCACTCTGTGACTTCAAAGGGCAGATGGTCTCACCCAGACAGAAGTCTGCAGCTTGTTAAATTTTCATTTGACTTCCTTGAGGGGAAAAACTATTATCTCTTAGCATATGGCTTATGCATCCAAAGGTCTCAGGGTTGAGATGCTAGAGATCCATGCTTAAATCCCGGTGTCATCTCTTATTAACAGGGTGACCTTTGGAGAACTGTTTCTTTATAAAGTTGTTGACAGTACCAAACTCTTTGGTCAGTTTGGAGGATGAAGAGAGAGCTAAGTGCAAACTTTGGTGTGTGATGGCAACTGGTAGTTTCTTCTTTGATTGCTTTATCAGGGGCTTCCACTGCCCCTGGGTTTTTATAAAAGGAAGCTGGGTGGGGAGCGATGTGTGATGGCTTCCCTGTATTTGTAACGTTGGAGGCCATAGTTCTGATGCTTCCCGACAAGACCAAGGAAGTGAAGGCAAAGCTCTGAATCCTCCTTGGATAAATGTCTCATCAAGAATGGCTCTGTCTGTGCAGTACTTTAGATCTGTGCTTTGCTGCTGTGTTTCTTCAGGAGTATTGTACAAAATTTATAAGCCACCTTGAGTGATAAGTTCAGCTTAATCAGATATATTAGGCCCTCTTACCCATAATTGTAGCAATCGTGATTTCCTTGTTGAGTGAGACTTAGCTAGCTGATGTAGAGAAACCTCTGATATTTTGCTGGCTTCCTAATGCAAAGTCTGTTTTTCCTGGGTGACATTGTCCAAGAGGGTGGGGGAAAGAGGGCCAGGCCCTTTTCTGAGAGGCTGTTCAGGGGACCCCACTCCTTCCATTCCTCTTGTACACAGACTTGCCTTCTGGCTAGGGATGAGGTGGTGCCTGTTACTTATGCTCAGCGTTCTCTGCCCTAAACATAGGCCCTGGAGAGACCTACAGCGAGCTGGCCCATGAGTATAACCAAGCTGTGTGCCCTGTAGGCAGAGGTCTTCTGCCTGGGTCCTACTGATTACTATTTTGCATTAACTCAAGAAGCTTGTAGGGATGGGCCCTTGGGCATTCTTGGCATTGAGCACAGACACTATATGTGCTCTCACCAAAACATTGTAAAATGCTAATGAGAACAGAGTTGGGTTCTTCCTTGGCATGTGCTTTGCTACTTATGCCCTTCAAGCTTCCCAGCAATCTTCGGGGTGTGCTGGACCCCAGAGGCCCACTCTGCGTAAATGTCTTTTCCCCAATTGCCTGGGCAGTCCCTAATCTCACCCCTGGAAAGTGTGTATAAAGCCCCAGCCCCCATTTTCATAGATGTTGGCCTCTTTTTGCCCCCAAAGCGTTCTGCAACATGCGGGCGAGACCTGTGCCTTTGTGTCTAGGTGTTTGTCTCTTTATGGAACACGGTATAATCTGAAGTAAGCATTGTTATGACTAAGCAGACCTTGGGAAAGGTGGGGAAGTTTCTAATCAGTGAGAACCACACTAGTTTTTAGCCAGGTGGGGACAGAGCACAGGGTTGGGAGGCTGTGTCCCGGCCAGCCTCTTGGAGCTCTGCTGTCTGATCCCAGGGAACCTACAGCCCCTCATCTGGAGACAGGTGAAAACAGCACCCATGTTCAGAGGCTGGTGAGCCAGGGTATAGCTCAACGTTGTTCACACCAAATGACTGTTACCGATTTAATGGAGAAGAATCTAGAACTGTCGATGATGAGTAAGTTGGAAAAGGACATGGCGAGCTTCCCTTTCCCTGAAGCTTTAGGGCTTTTATGTTACTGCCAGCCAGGTTGTCCAGTGAGTGAGGTGCACAGAAGGAGGGATGCACACCCAAAGCAGAGTTGGGCAGGTGGACCAGGTGTGGAGGTGTGTGCGGGTGGACAGTGCTGTCCCAGCCTCCGCTGTGAACCGTATGCTTTGGAGCCACAGAGAAATGAGACAACAGCACTTCAGGCCATTGCTGCTCCCTTCCTTCCTGTTTGTGTGCTAGCTCTTTTCCTATGCATTGGTGACTCAGAACTCCTGTAAGGGAGGGGACAGAAAGGTGACAACACATAGTGTCTGTGCTCCATGCCAGAATTTTGACAGAGTCCGCCAGTTCCTTATCTGAAGTTCTTGCGACCAGTGGTGTTTCAGCATGCTCGTTTGTCACAATGTGGAGAGACAGACGCTGGTCTCGCGTGTGACTCATGTGCCAGGGTCTGCCCCCTCCTCCCAGCCACAGGTCCAGGTGACAGGCAGGGCGTGAGTGTGTGCACTGTGGGCAGATGGTCCATACTTAGCTCCATTTTCGGCTCAGGCTAGAGTTTTGCCATTGCATGAATTCTCATCACGTTTTGGAGCTTTCGGGGGAGGGATCTTAGGGTTGTGGATCGTGAACTGTAGATTTGTTACACTTTTTCCTGGTAAAGCAAACATATGCAGCTTTTTGTTTTGTCAGAGTCCATCATCTGCTCCTGGCTGATGGGTTCTCTGATCCAGATTTTCAGACCCTAGGTGGCTCTCGTCAACCTGAACCACCATAAAGTACCCTTCCTGGGCTTGATTCCTCTTGCCTTCTGGCTGGGTGCCTGGCCCATCCTGGGTCATAGTCTGTAATCTCCTGCTCTCCTGTCTCAGTTTAGCTTGTTTCCCGCATCTCTGCAGGCCAGAAGAGACTTAGCCCTTTGTGCTGGCCTGGGCCGTGGGGGCACAGGTGTGACGGCCCAGGCCCAGTTCCAGTTCCAGGCCCAGTGAGAATGTTTCTGAGTAGTAACCTGGCCTGGGAGTCCTGAATCAAAGGAAGAATGAGGAAGGGCTGGACATAGGTATGCAAAAGGCACCCAGAGGGAGAGCAGGAGGGGCTTGGACTTGAAGAGGCAAGGGTGTGCCTCCCCCAGTGCTCTTGGACCTGGGTTTTTCCTTTTGACTTTCTGTTGGCTTTTCTAACTAGCATCCTCTCACCAGGAGCAGGGCAGGAAATTCTGTGGCAAGGTGGCGGAGTTCTCTTCTATAGGACAAAGTTTCCCTGGATCTGGATGGCAGAAACCAGCTCTGCCCTGCCCTGTTGTCCCCAGTACTACCTCACTCTTGTCAGATTGCCCAGCTCTGCAAACTGGTACTTTGTGTTCTCCGCAGAACACGAATATGAAATAACTCCAGTGTGAAGAGGTGGCTTGCATCTTGAGGTAGCCGGGGAACTGTAGGGACTGCTGTGAGGTCCCATGGCCTGGGCTTGTGTCCCCTGCCCCACTGCTTCCCAGTAAGTGACTTCAGCCCTTGGTGACCGGCTTGGCTTTCACATTTGTTGAGCATGGCTAGCAGACCTTCTACCTCACAGAGTTGCTGGAGGCTTACGTGAGTTCACTTACATCAAGCAGGCTTGTCAACCAAGGCGCTGTTGACATTCTGGGCTGGGTAGGTTTGTTCCTAGGGAGCTGTCCTGGGCCTTGCAGGATGCCTAAACAGTGTCAGCTCCTCTTCCAACCGTAACCCAAAATGTGTGAGACCTTGTGGAGAGTTCTCTGGGGGCAGGATGGGCCAGCTCTCTGTGATCAGTTGGTTGTTTATTATTTTGTAATCGCGCGGCAGGCAGCAGTCTCTTCTACCTACAGATGTTGGCATCTGGATAGCCTATCATAAGTGGAAAATCCATTCAAGTGGACAAGGTGTGTAACCAGTTATTGCCTTGTGTCATTGTGGGGCAGACCGGGTGCTTTGGCTTGCGAGGCTTGCTGCCACCCACCTCCCAGCATCTCCCTGGAGAATCAGACCACACATACTAGTCTCAGGACAAGATTTAAATTCTCAGAGATGTACATCACTTCTACATCTGTGTAAAGTTAAAAGAAGGAAGAGTCCTCAGTTCAACTACTATAGGCTAGGGAGCTCCTATAAGGTGGAAGTTCGGAGCTTGAGTGTGGCCAGGGGTGGAGAGCGCTGTGCAGGCGGAGAGCAGGAAGCCAGGAGTGACTTTGGGGCCCTTGGGTCAAGCTGCTGGGCTACTTGGGAGCTGGCTATGTTTTTCCCTTTCTAAAAGATAAACATGCGTTTTGCTAGAGTGCACAACAGGAATGCTGTGTAGAAGACCAGGGCAGTGTGGAACACACCAACATTTCCTGTAAGACCCTCTGACTGCCTGGAGACCCTCAGCAGTGCAGACCTCCAGCTCTCACATTAAGCATTTTATTTGCTGAAATAAAGGCACTTACCAAACCTCTTTTTATAAATTTTTCTAAAATAATAATGTATTTTTTAAAAAACGTAATTACTTTATCACAGGGCACGTAATGATTTAGCAGGTGGCAAATGTGATTATTTTTCTTCCAAATTGCTGTGCCTCTATTAACTTCACAAGATTTATTTCCAGTCCTTTCAATGTCACATGTGCTCAGCTGCCTATTTTTCAAAGGCAGGAGTGTGGCTCGGGTCCTTTAGGCACTGTGACAGGCTGCTGCATTTCTTCACGTTGTTCTTGGGGGCTGGTGTGAAGAGGACCAGCCTGGTGAGACCTGGGCAAGGGAGAGTTTGGTTGGGAGCTATGCTGTGGAGTCCCGGAGGACCGGTGGGAGGAAACGTAGATGTGACCTGGTGTGTGCCTCGTGACTGTTGCCACACCTAGGCTCTGTGGACACCATCCTGTGGTTCCAAAGGGCTCAGCGCCAAGTGTTTTGGTGGACCACAGTGTGTGAGCAAATGATTTTCTCGCTGCCTGGAGTGACTGTATGTCGGTCTGTCTAGCTTTTCCAGGCTCGGATTTTCTTTTTTGTATGGACATCATTTATTTTTTTATTTTTTATTCGTCCATGTTTGTAGTACATAATAATTACTTACAGGGGGTGAATTGGTATAAGTATATAACACACCTTAATTCTTGTTCATTCCCTACTCCCATTTCGCTGATTCTTCCAACTCTTGGTGCCCCTTCCCATGTATAAAAACTCTATTTTCTTTTTTTGTGGGACTGGGGTTCGAACTCACGACCTTGCACTTGCCAGGCAGGCACTTGTTTCACGGAGCTCTCTCCTCAGCCTTCTGTTTTCATTTTTGTGTTCAAATTTCTGTCTCCTTCCCTTCCTGCATCTCTTGTTCCTATCCCGTTTGAGAAGGATCCTCCCTCTTTTACCTTCTCCCCTCCAGTTTCCTGTCAGCCTCAGATTCCTTTGTCCTCCTAGGCTGGGTGAGAAGTCTCCCCCCGCTGCAGTTTCATAACCTGCTTCTGTGCAGGGGTCCTGAGGAGGAGGGTGACGTCTTCGTTTCACAGCACATCTCAGGGCAGGGGCTGAGATTTGAATTGTTTTCTGTTTCCAGAACCAGGTGCGGCCCCTGAGTATGTTGCTAGATAGAGACTGTGATAGGTTTCATTGGAGTTAAATGCCTTAAGTGGGCTGAGGGCTGAGTCTCCTTCGGGTGGGTGCTACCTCCTTGGGTGCGTCTCCACTTCCAGCACTGCAGCTGGGCCAGCAGGGGAGTCCAGTGGGTCCCTGGATCAGGGCCTGGCAGCTCCCTCCAACCCTGACTGACCAGAGCTCCCTGCAGAGGGGCTCTGCCTGCAGCTTCCTGAGCCACACCAAGTGCCCGGTTCTTGCTGTGTGAATGCTTGGTGACACTGGTGCATCCAGTTGTGTCTCTACTCATGTGTTCTTCTGATACTTTGGAGGTATTATTAACAGTTTTGGGACTTTCTTGGTCTTAGAATTTCCCTGAAAGGATTTTCCTTTGGCATTGTTACAAGATCACCTTTGAATTTTATTCATTTATGTTATGACCGGCTCAGTCTGCCCTGGGGATGGGGCTGGCGCAGCATGTGGTACTGGGGATTGAACTGAGGTTCCTGTGGTTGCGTAAGCAGGCACTTTAGACCACTGAGCCATCTTGCCATCCCACAAGATCACTTTTGAAAGTTTGTTTTAAAGACAAAATCCTTTTTTGCTGATTTGGCATATTTGACTACAGTGACTTCTTGGAGGGAGGAGAGAAGGAAAACTCTGTTCACAAAGGAAAGTGGTGGTTGGCATCCTTGCTGCAGCCCCTAGCAGCGCTGGGACCTCAGGCTCTGGAGAACGTCCACCTCTGACCCCCCACAGTGAAAGTTCTGCCCTCAGTCTTCCTGCCCCTAAAAGTGGTGATGAAAAACCGAAGAAAGCAAAGGAGATAATGTATGCTGCGGTCCTTTGTAACCATACCGACCAGCTAAAAGGATCTGTCAGAAGTGTCTGTTCAAGACACTCAGCTGCTGAGGCTGAGTGCTGTGGCCTTTTCAGGTTAGCAGGCTCAGTGGTGGGTACCACATAGCCCTGTGGAGACCACGTAGGTCTTCCTACAGACACTAAAAGAATGAGACTATTTAAAAAGGTAAAAGCTGGAAAACATTGGCAGTTCCTGAGGAAATTCAACGTAGAATTAACACCTGGCCCAGTGATTCCTCCCCCAGTGTATCCCCCACAGAATTAATAACACCTCCGACAGTTTGCAGAGATGCTTAGGCCAGCACTATTCACAGGACTCAAGAGGTGGACATGACCCAAGTGTGCATAAGCTGGTGAAAGGATAATCAAAACGGGGTGTGTCCCTGATGGAGGAGTACTCAGGCCCAGGGAGGAATGGAATACTGACTCCTGCTGCACAGTGGGTGAACCTGGACAACAGGGTGCTCAGGAAAGAAGCCATCCCAAAAGGACAGGTAGTACATGGTTCTGTTTGTATGAGCTCTCCAGAATGGGACTGTCCGTTTACATAGAAAGCAGTTCTGTGGGTGCCAGGGACTAGAGGAGGGGTGGGGAATGACTGCTTAATGGTCACAGCAGATCCGGAGCCGAAAGAAAACGATGAGAAGACCGATGAATATAGCTTCAGAGGTCTCACTGAGATCTGTCTCTCTTGAAGTGAGCCCAGAAGTCCAGAAGCATCACCTTTTTATTTAGGTCATACAATAGAAGATTTACAGGGAGGAGAGGGAGTAATCACCAACGTCTCAAATAAGGGTGGAGACATTAATCAGAGTAAGCTGTTACACCAGTGTCTCAAGTAAGGGTGGAGACATCAATCAGGATAAGCTGTTACACCTTTTTAAGTCCTAGTTTTCTGTAATCCCTAAGTAACAGATTACAACCCACCCTAAACTTTGTTTATTGTTCTTTGCTTTTTTAAGATGCTAGTTTCTAATTTTTACAGATCCTGTTCTTGCTTTTTTGAGTCAGGATCTCACTGTGTAGTTCAGATTGGCTTTGACCTCACTATGTAGCCCAGGTTGGCCTTGAATTTAAGCAATCCTCCTGCCTCAGCCTCCTGTGTGCTGGGATTACAGGTGTGCACCACCAAGCAGGGCTAAGTTCCTTTTGATGTGATGGAAATATTTTAGAGCAGGGTACAGATGTGGTCCCACAAGCTTGTTAATACAGATATTTTTCATTTAACAACCTATTGGGTTAATCAGTGTTTGGCCTTATGCTTCTCCACTCAGTACTGTAGTTTTATGTTTTGTTACACATTACACTACTGAGGTTAACTTATGCAAATGAAAGCAAAGTCATCAAGTTGGAATTTCCTTTGACCATTTTTTTTTTTTTTTTTTTTTTTTTTTTTTTTTTTTTTTTTTTTTTTTTTTTTTTTTTTTTTTTTTTTTTTTTGTTCTGGATATTGTAAGGTACATGCCATGCCCAATTCCTCACTTAATGACCAATTCATTTAATGTCCTTGATCATTAAACAAGGACTATTTGCACACTACTAACTGTTACTTATATATTTTGATAAGGTTAATATTATATAAGTTTTACATATGTTTAAAAAATGGGGAAACCATCCTTAGCTCACGGGCAATATAAAGCCAGGCACTGGATCTGATTTGGCTTGTAAGCTAGGGCTTTTGAACGTCTGATTTAGAATCTTAAGGCTTTGTAATTCTAGAATAAAGACTTGTCTTTGTAATAATATACACTACTTACTGAAAGAATGTGAACAGTAGCAGAAGGTATGGAGATGTAAACAATGTGGACAATCTGCCATTCTCCAAATCGCCTGCTGCTCAGAAGTCATTTCTGTTCTAGGCACATCAGTGCCCTGTGTCATATGCTTGTGTCATATTGAAGCTACATTACCTAGATGGTGGAATTAGGACGTGGGCCTTTGGGAAGGTGAGGCAGGCTTAGCGCCCTCATAGCGAGGCCCTAGGAAGCTGTTCTGTCTCTGCTGGCATGTGCTCGTTACCTGCCGTGGACTCGCTGGCCTCCAGAAGGCCAGCTGTGAGGACTGACTTCCTGTTGCTTAAGACATCCAGTGAATGGTATTGTTAGAACAGCCCAAGTGGGACTCAGGAGAATCAGAGGCTCTTGGGTCTGTTGAGAGCTCGCCCATCGCCTTCTCCTTGATGGGGTGGCTGATGGGCTGCAGTAAGGTGCAGTGTCTCTTGCAGATCCCTGTCCAGAGCCTTAAGGAAGGCACGATGCCCTTGCAGTGTTGGTGATGGGGGCAGGGGGCACCTGTTAAAAGGTGAGTGAAAGATTAAAAAGCAGTAGACAGAAATCCAATTCTTTAGCATTCCTGCTTTTCCAATGTGTTGCCTTGAGATGAATAAGCAAATCTCCGTTTTGCAGCTTTCATCCAACCAGCAGTTACCAGTGCAGGACCAGCTGTGGTTGAGGCCTCTGAAACATCTGTCTGCATGATTTCCCCTTTGATCTCTGTGACTTATAGGCAGGCACTTAACGGTAGGGTTCTCGTGGAAAGAGCTTTCCGAGTGAAAGATCTAAGTCCCTGGAAGTGAAGGATTGTAACAGCATTTTTTAATGACAAAGTTTGACTAATTGAGGCATATGTAGTATAACATTAATACCACATTTCCATTCTTAAACGTTTGCATGCTATTTAGCTGCCAGAGCCCACTGCTTTTTGCAGATTCTTCAATGTTTTACCTTATGGTATTTTGTTTTTAACCAGTTTATACCAAGTACCCAGCCTCTGTCAGTGATACTATGGTTTGTCTTATGACTAGGAGTGCATCACTAGCCCAAAGAAATGAAATGGCACTGTTGAGTCTTGTTTTCCATTTTTGTTCATGTTTCTTTTTCTTTTCTTTTGGTACTGGGGATTGAATGCAGGACCTTGTGCTTGCTGGGGAGGTGCTTATGTTACGGAGGTATCTCCCCAGCCCTTCCTGTTCACACTTCTTCCTGCACACAGTCTTGTCTCCCTGGGCTATAGGCACTGAGGCTATTCCTGGGTATGTTTCTAACCACGCACGTGTGTGTGCGTGCCGTGGCTATGCTTTTCCCAAGGTTTTGCTGTCTGTGATTTCAGGTGCCTGCAATCATCTGAGATCTGAAAGCGCCAAAAGGACAATTCCAGAGGCATTTCATAAGTTGATAATAACTTGCTAGGCTATATCATTATTCCACTTCTTTGTTGTTAATCGCTTACTGTCTCATTTACTTATTGGTCCTGGGGATTGAATCTTGGGCCTTCTGCCTTTTAAATTTTTTTATTTTTTATTTTGAAGGTTTAGGCAGTAGAAATACTGGAGCACCTGGCCTACCCTCCAGGAGTTCGTTTTTGAGGCGGAAGCAGACGATAAATATTCAAGATATTTAGAATTTGATAAATGTTATAAAGGTTTTTTTTATTTTTTATTTTTTATTTTGAAACAGGGTCTCTCGGGGCCCAGCGGGATGGCTCAGTGGTCTAAAGCGCCTGCTTGGGCAGCTTCGGGGACTGCGGTTCGATCCCCGGCACTACATGCTGCGCCAGCCCTGCCCTCGGGGTGGGCTGAGCCGGCCATAAAAATGAGTGAATAAACAAACAAAGGTTCTGAAACAAGAATTAAAAAAAAAAAAAAAAAAGAAACAGGGTCTTACTAAGTTGCTAGGTTGCCCAAACCAGGCTCAAACTTGCTTCATTCTCCCAGGGCTAGGATTATATGTGCGCTTCATCCTGCTCCGCTTCCTGTGCCTGGTTTATAAATTAAACTATATCATAGATATGTGTGTGTAGGAGAAATAGGATATGTTGATGCTGTTGTGGTTTCAGGCATCCACAGGGAGCTTGGCATATTTGCCCTCCCACGTAAGCGAAGACCAGTGTGTGTGTGTATGTGGGTACGTTGGAGCCTCTGTTCAAATGAATCTCAAACCTGAGGGTACAGCTGAGACTAAGAAGAAGTCATGGTGTTAGGTGGTCTTTTGGTCACTTCTAAAGTTTGGGAGCTTCTAATTTTTTCTTGAGAGGACAAGAGAGGGAAAGAGTACCAATACTAATAAATTAGAATGGCTCTCAAGAGTATTAGGTTTTCTTTACTACTTAGACAGGAGCTTCTCTTTTGTCCTTAGAGTAAATTCAAGCTCTTCTTTCTCATGGACAGTCAGTGAGAACCCAAGGAATGCTGGTTGGCCATAGGCAGACAGCTGGCAGTGGCCTGAGTTTTGACACCATGAGCGCAGGCCATCGGAGGGCATCTTGGGGGGTTGGGTTTTTGTCCTGGAATAAATACTGTGGTGATTTTAGATCAAGGGTGATGAAGTCAGTAGTGGCTGTTGGCATGCATGGTCATGTGAAGGACCCCTGAAGGACTGGGGACACTGAGGTGCTAATTTGAGGGTTGAGCAGTGAGGCCAGGACATTGGGGGACATCGGGGTGTAGGAAACCATACTTGACAGGATGGGAGATGGGAGAACTTGATGGCTTGTCTCAAGTCATGGTGTGACATGGGCTGGGCCTGCTGGGGGTGGGCCAAGGTTTAGACCACAGAACAGTGACTTTCATCCATTCCTCAGGCCCAGAAGCTGAGCTCTTGGCTGAGGTTGAATCCCTGAATATCTGTTTGACTTTTAGCCTAATAATTAATTTCTCTGAGTCTCAGTTTGCGCCTATGTAAAGTGGAGACGAGCAAGTGGTGCGATACCTGCCTTCCACATTGGGGTGGAATGATGTGATCTGGAGAGCTTAGCTTCCTACCTGGCACCCGGTAACCACCTGATGTGAAGGAACATACCACTGGCACAGTGTAGGCCTGGAAGTCAGTTCCTTGTGATGGACCTATCTAAGGGCTTTTTTCTTCTTGGGGGGGAGGCGGTGGTGGGGGAGAGCTGGAAAGTAGTATATTTATTTATTTATTTATTTTTGGGTGGTATCAGGGATTGAACTCAGGACCTTGTGCTTGCTAAGCAAGCATTTATTCCACTGAGGCATTTCCCCAAGCATCTTTAGACTTCCACCTAATTTAGATGTTTGTTCTCAGTTCACATTGACTTGTGTCAGTCTGAATTGAGGTTTTGAAGGAAAGTAGACAGAAAAATAAACTTCAAAGTATTTGCGTATCCTTACATCCCCATTTAAGGGAAGGCACAACCATATATGCCTGCAATTGTGTGCATGTGTCCTGTAATAAAGACTGAACATTGTGTAATGGAAGAGAGGGTATTTTAGGTTAAGTTGTCCCCTGCTTTCTGCAGAAAAGCTTAGAGTCCTAACACTGTCTCAGACTATGACCTTATTAGGTGATTATTGTGACTTTAGATGAGTCTGACTGCAGAGAGAGATGCTGGAATATCTGGATCCCAAACTGCAAGGGAATAGATTTTTTTTACTGGTATCTGTCACTAAATTTGTGTCCTTTGTTATAGTATATACATGAAGTTAATATAAGGGATCAGGGTTGAAATACAATTGGGAAACACATAAAGAGGTGGCTGTTGGAAAGGAGAGAATTGTGAAGCTATACTATCCTTTTCTGGTTCCTTCCTCTCATGGGGCCCTGTCCCTGTCATGAATCTCTGAGGAAAGGAAGGCATCAGAGAAGTTGTGCTCAGTTCTGTTTTGCATGGTTTTAGAAGAAAATATTGGCGGAATCTGGCATCTGGCTTGCTTAGTTTGAATTTGGTGTGAATTTCTTAACTAGTATCTGAGGTGAACAGGATGATTAACTGCCATGGCTCCAGGGGTCAGGCCTCCAAATGCATCTTGGGAGAGTTGCTTGGTGGCAGTAACTGCTGCGTGTAGGAGTAGATGATTGCATTCTCTCTCTCTCTCTCTCTCTCTTTCCAACTGAGAGAATGTCTGAGTAACTGTTCATTCCTTTGTGTCTTCTTTCAGTCAGCACTGAGTCAGAGCTGCCCACACAGTGCCACCCTGCTCAGGGAATAAGGTCACCTTAGTCTCTGCTGCGGGGTGCTTGACTGTCCAGTGGGAGAGACAGCGCGGCCCCAGCATCGTCGCTGCTCTGCCCTGTGTGTCCCTAGGGAAGCAGCAACCTAGGCGTCCTTCTTTGAAAGCAAGTGCTGTTACTGAGCTTGGAGCAGCAGGTGGTTCTTGGCAGAAGGGACTGCACGTTCTGGGCTCGCCGGGCAGACAGCATCTTACAGGAGAAGGTGGAAACATAACACAGGAATGGAATGAAGGTGTTGACTAGATTCAGAATACAGTTTGAGCATGAGGAAGGAGCCCGCCAGTGCTTCCCAGAGAGCATGCAGGGGTGAGGGAACCTGTTTCCCCAGGGTTATACCCTGTTCCAAGCTGGGCACTGACTTTCAGCATTATTGATGGTGGAGGGCTTCATGCAGATAGAATTGTAAACTTGCCCTGCACCGCTAGGGTCCCAACTCCCACTTTACCAGAAACTGAGAACTCGGGGCTTCTCTTCTTCCTGTCATGTGTGAGCATTATTTTGCACAATGGTTGTGCAGCCAGCGTGGCCCTGAGCTGCAAGCTTGATCTATTGAGTCTAGACTTGTTTTTGCGGTTGAGTATTTAATCAGGTCACTTTCCCAGGCCTGGCTGAGGTTGCTTTCAGCTCCAGAGGCATTTTCCCCAGTCTCCTTGGAGGAGGGCTTCTCAATCGAGAGGGATGGCAGGAAGGAACACATCCTGAATGTGAAGCCAGTGTGTCAGCTGGGTGGAGTCACAGTTTCTGTCCAGGCATACATCTGTCAGGTGCAGAGGAAAATCTGTGGAAGTTGAATTGAATCAGGATTGATTCTGTACCCTGTTGTCAGGTCCTGTTATGGGCCCTGTGGTCACTGGCCTGGAAGCCCAGAGGGCTCAGAAACTGTGGGTGGGCTAGTGGATCCTGGCTGCATTGCTTTGCTGGTTTTATAGTTTCTAGCACTCACCGGCTCCCTCCACACTTCGGTTTGCTCATCTCCAGCCTGGTGGCGATGGTGTATGGGGGTCATCCGTTGAGATGTCATGAGGATTAAAGGATAGCACCAAGAGATGCTGTGAGTCATTGGACTTGCTCTTGTGTGATCTGGTAGGGAAGTGGACAGCACAGGGCAATGGGTGTGAGCACTTGGGGGATACGAGGTGCCTGGGGCCTGCGGTTCAGCATGTGTGGTAGGCTGCCCACGGAGCTGTCACTGCGACCCTTGGAGGATAGTGAGGATTTGAGGGCAGCAGAGAGGGAGTAAAGCCAGCAAGGAGGAGCTGCTGCCTGACCTGCGATCCAGTGCCTGGGAGAGCACAGTGCAGAGCCAGGCACACACAGGATGGGTGGGGAAGCAAGGGAGAGGGCATGGCTGATTCAGGTTATGAGTCAGCTGCCACATTAAAAAAAATCCCTTTGCAAAGTGAACAATTCTGTGGCATTTAGGACATCCACAGTATACGTGCAGCTACCACCTGTATTAAGTTTCAGAACATATCTGTCATTCCAGAGTCAAACTCTACTCACTGAGCAGTTGCTTCAGGTGTTTCCCCCCAGCAGTCACCAAATGATATTCTTTTCATGTGGTTTTATCTATTCTGGCTATTTCTTACAAATGCAAGCCATAAAATATGTGGCCCTTGTCTGACTTTTTCATTAGTGTGATTTTGAGGTTCCAACATACTGCAGTGTTCCTTTTTGTGTTTGAATAATATTCTGTTGTACAGGAGGAACATTCTTGTCCATTTGTCTGTCTGTGGACATTGCAGTTTCCATCTTTTGGCTGTGGCGAGTAGTAGAGCTGTGGATATTCATTCATGTGCAGTGAGTTTGCCTGAACCCTTTGCCCCATTCTATTGGGGTTAGACCTAGAAGTGAAGTGTGGGGTCATAGGGTCACTTTCTGTTTCCCTCAGCTGCATAATTACTGAAATAAGAGTGAAGGTTGCTGAGCTCAAAATGTACCCAGTGACACCCAGGTTTCAGTCCCAACTTCCCTCAGCTTCCCTATGCTCTGGAGTAGCTCGGGACCTGTCCCTTGGTTGTTTTCCTCCTGGTTTTCTTCCCCAAGTGTTCTTCCCTATGTAGTCTCTGTGTTTCCTAGGGACTAGACAGGTACCTTCTGCATTTGCTGACCTGGTCCTTCTGGGCTGGGGGTGGGGGAGGGTGTGGGGGGCTCTGATATTGTTCCCGAAGGTTAGGATCTGGCCTAGTGCCCACTGCCTTCTCAGCAGGAGTCCAGGTCTAGACCCAGGCGAGTTTTGGTAAGCTTCTCATCTAAAACACGAAAGTACAGCACTGTCTGTGCTGCCTTAGATGCATTAGCCTTGGCAGGCAAGTCTGGGGGTAGCCCAAGGCCCGGGGGCTCTCTAGAGTCTCAGATTTAGCATTTCCCTGAGTCCTTAACTCTGTGTCCTGTTCCTAGCTGTCTGGAAGTTGAGTTTTTTTTTGTTTTTTGGCAGTTGCAATGCCTGCTTGACTAGAGCACATGAAAGGGACTTTGAGCAGATGGAAGTCCCTTTTTTGTCACATCCTCTGCTGGTGTCCGAGGCCCAGCCTCATGGGTGATGTCCAGAGGAAGCCAGTTATTTTAGCATTAGAAGTCTTCTTGGGCTAGCAACTGTACACTCTCCTCTGAAGGAGGCCTTTGTATGTCCTTGCCATGGGGCAGAGCCCCTGCCTTGTCTGGTGCTCTAAGAGCAAACAGCTTCAGGATCTGGGCTTGGTGGGTAGTGCCTGTGTTTCACAAGGAAAATTAATGGCAAGAAGGATGAAGACAGTCTTGGGTCAGCTTGCATCTCAGAGCTTAGCTTGTGTCAAGGCCCAGGAAGGGGACCCTGTGAAGAGGAGTTTGGTGTGTCCCAGGTTCAGCAGGGTCTGAGGGGAGAACCATGATTGGAAAAAGAAGAAGCTGAAGATGCCCAGGAAGGAAAAGCTCGCTGCAGACCGACCACTGTGGGTGGGTTCCATGTCTTTGTTTCTTTTTCTCCTCAGGGGTGTGATGAGGAAGGAGTCCAGCCGGGTATGACAGGAGCTAGTGTGTGTAGAGTACAGTCTGCTGCCACATGTGACGTAATCGGAGAGTGGTGGCCACAGGAATGGAATACCCTACACACACTGACGCAGAACAACAGAAGTGGTTTCCCTCGTAGTTCTGAGGTGAGAACCTGGGAGATCTAGGTGTTGGCAGGGCTAGTTCTTCTGGAAGACTCGTCTACCCTTGCTGTTTGCCCAGCTGCTGGCAGTGTCCCTCCTTGTCCATCAGCGTGCGGCAGTGTCACTCAGACTTCTTTTTCCTGTTTGTATGACACCTTTTCCTCTGTGCCCTAAGTCACTGGCTTAGGGAGTTCTGTGTCCACTAAGCCCTCATCTTAGCTTGATTATACCTGCACAGATGCTTTTCCCAAGTAAGTTCACTCCTTGAGCACCAGGACTTAGGCCTTGTACATTACTCCTTAGAGGCTGCAGTTCAACCCACAATAGCTATTAGGACTCTTCAAAATAAATTAATCAAAGACTGTGGAGCAGGTGGAAGAGTTTAGACTTGGGTCAGCGCTGGCTCCCTGCAGGGAGAGTGCTCCAGATGGGCCGGGCTCGTGCGGTACAGGCTGCTGTCTGGGCTGCATAGCAGAGACTGATGAGTGCTTCCATTGGGACACCTGCCTGGTGCTTCTGGTAGCAGAGACTGGGCATGCGTGACTTCTGCATTTACAGAAGTTTGAGGGCTGGTGATGGAAAGTGGGAGAAGGTCATGCTGTATCGCAGTGGGCCTGGTGACAGGGGGGGCCAACCAGGAGAGACGAAAGAGATTCAGACAGCCTCAGAGAGGAGGCTGGCGTTCACGGGTGAATAAAGACCCTGAAATGTGAATGACTGAAAACAAATGGGAGCATCTCCAGTGCTGATGCGGGAGCAACAGCACTGTGTTTTTTCTCTCGGATCTGCCTTTGGGCTCAGATCTGGAGGAGTATGGGTAGAAATCAAAGGGGGAAGCCCCCTCCCTGTAGACCATGCCTGCCTCTTCTTGAAGGGGGACAGTCAGCTTTGCAGGATTTTCCTAACTCTATTTATCTTTTCTCTCTCTCTCTCTCTTTTTTTTTTTAATGGAAACCAATCTGCTGGTGTGGTGGCGCATGCCTGTAATCCCAGCACTTTGGGAGGCTGAGGCAGGAGGATCAGTGCGAGTTCAAGACCAGCCTAGGCTACAAAAGTGAGCTAAAGGTCAGCCTGAACAGCATAACGAGACCCTGTCTCAAAAAAAAAAAACCAAAAAAAAAAAAAGAAAAAAATGGAAACTAATCTGGAGTGTTGGATGTGGTAATACCACACAGAGTTCATGATTTCATACTCTGGTCAGCTACAGCAGCCAGTGTGTCCTCATCTGCTGACGTAGCTCTGGCTCCCTGGGCAAGTGAGAGGATACACAATGTAAAATGCTGAATCCCGTACCTGGTACACAGTATGTGACGTCACTACCAGCCAAGTCAGCCCCAACTCAGCCTTGTTTCCAGAAGTTGCTAGAAAAGTAACAGAAATTAAAAAAAAAGATGTCTTTTGTTAACAGAATGGAATAAAAACACACTGGGAATGACTGGGGAATATTTGTAGAACTAGGATAATAGAGGAGATCCTGGGAATTGAATTTGTGCACTCTGGCAGGGCAAGGAGCACCTAAATCAGCCCTCACAGACTCTTGGATTATTTGTGGCAACAGGACTGGCTGCACAGGGCAGCCTCTGCTATGCTGTGACGTCTTACAGTTAGGGTGTCATAGGTCAGGTGGCTCAAGCTGGCATGGTTGTGCCCCGCACTCCAGCTGTCTTCCCTGGGAGCCACAGAACCAACAGGTTGGCGTGATTTCTAGAGAATCAGAGTTGACATGATTGTAGACTGTCCCTGAGGAGCGTTTGAGTTGCGTGCATCTGTGAGGTTTGGAGGAAAAAAGACGCATGCTTCAGGACACGTGACAGGCTCCTCGCCGTGTGCCTGTGTGTGCGTGTGCTTCTGATCTTTTGGCACCAGAGGAAGCAAAGCCCAGTAATGGAAGTTCCAAGAGTCAGAGCTGGCTGGGTGTGAGGGCACACACCAGCAGTTCCAGCACTTAGGAGGCTGATGCATGAGGATTCTTGAGTTCAAGACCAATCCAGGTTACAAAGTGTGCTGAAGACCAGCCTGAACTGCATAGGGAAACTCTGTCACAAGGAGACCAAGAAACCCAAACCAATGCCCACCCCACCCCACCTCACCCCACCAAACCAAAAACAGAGCCAGAACTGAGCTGAGTATAAGCAAACACTAGAGCAGTTAAGGGTTGAGTTTCCCCTGGAGTGCTGCCCTTGCTGGTGAGAGGGCCACACGCTGCTGACCTTGATACATAGGTTGGGTATGACTGGGGAAGTCTAATGTGTACTTAGTTTTTGGTCTCCAAGGCCACCACCTTCTTCTTTAACCACCTCCTTTCTTTGTAGTTACTAAGGAATTGAACCTAGGGTCTTTGAACTGAACTATATCCTCAGCTCTTTGTTTTATTTTCAAGTGTTGAGACAGGGTCTTTTTAAGGCATTGAGTTGTCCAAGCTGTGCTTGAAATTGCAGTCATCCTTCCTTATCCTACAGAGTGCTGGGATCACAGGCATGCCCCACCATGCCTGGCTTCAAGTTCCCCTTTTATGATTCAGTTCAATGGTGGCCTACCCTGGGGGAGATTTCTAAGCTGCAGGTGCTGGCATTTAAGGTTATGCTGAGATTCTTGCCTCCTGTCATTTTTGGCAGTTGGACAGCGCTTCCTCTGATGTGTGTAGTGTTAATTTTCTCATTGGTGAGACAAAATAGCCTGACCCCCAAAGGCAGAGGAGGGAAGTTCCTTTAGCTCACAACTGGTAGAGGTTTCAGTCCATAATCATCGCGCTCCCAGGCAGGTGGTGCGATAGGCTTCACAGAGGAGAAACACTTCACAATGGGCAGAAGGTAGGAAAGCAAGCACGGAGGCCCAGCCCTCTTTCTATGCCTTGGATCTATCTCATCCAGGCTCCTGAGGGCAGGTAGCACTCATACTTTACTCCTAGTGTCCCAGATGCTAGCATTGTTCCACAGATCAGCTCCAGTGTCACACACTCGAGATCCTGCTACCTCTGGATTGAAGCAATAACAAGTCTACCTCTGGAAGAGCTCCACCCATGGCTTTGCAGGCACACGGAAACAGGCCATAGCAGAACACAGGTTCACTTTCCCACTTTCCAGGGCCAACTCAGATATGGTTGAGACATGTCTACAGGCATCTTTTGGTTGGAGGAGCAGGACAGGAGAACTTGGATTTTGGGTAACTAGAGGAGCAGAATACCCAGGGGCTAGGAACTGTCCTATAGTTGGGGACTCTGTGGGGACAGGAAGAGTTATTGCTGCTTCAGGTGTGTTGAAGTGAGCCCTAGACAGATACCGGCACGTGCAGCTTCTCAGGGAAGTCACTGCAGTCGCTGGGTGAAGGCTGTCTTATAGGAAGTGGTCAGCAACAGAAATGGCCCCGTCCATCTTACAGGATGTCATTCTTGTCATTGGAAGAAAAGCAAGGAGGAAGGGGGCCCCTGGTCAAACCAGCATGGGCTGCGTCATGCAAACATTCAGGGAATACCTTCATGCCTTCTGGGCTGTGTACGTAGCATTTTAAAGGGTGTCCTGTTCTGGGTGCTGCTTTGGGGGTGAGGAAATTAAAGAGGTGGAGGAGGCAGTTTTGTTCTAGAGGGTGCTCTGAATTGGTGCAGGGGTGCAGGAAGACACAAGGAGGAGTAGCCTTTATCGAATAATAAGTGATGATATGCTTGTTTGCTATGCTTCCCTCTGAGACCTAAGTGCGGTAGGCGGTGGCTAACATGCTGGGGATTCATTTGAGCCTTGCCAGGGTGAACTTGTCTGCAGTCTTCTCATTTGTGAGTATGGAGCTATTTTATTTATTGTTAAGGTTATGGTGTTTGCTTCCTGTAGGCCTGAGTTCTAGCATAGACTCTATGTTTTGAAATTGCTAAAAGAAGCCAGAACAGCCCAATGCCTGCCTTATATCCATGCATCTGATAAAGGGCACCATCAGAGTGACCTGTGAGAGTGATGCATGTTTGTGACACGTGTGGGTTCTCAGTGCTGGCCTTGAGTGTGTGTCGCATGCTGGCAACTGTTCCTGGCTCTTTGTGGTGACTGTAGCAGATTCTCACCTTCAGAGAAGCCACGCAGTATTTCATTGCATTTTTTATATGTTAACACTTGGTGGTTTAGGCTCCAAAGAGCACTTAGCTGCTTAGGATAAATTCAGCAAATACCTGCATATCAGTTTTAGCTTTATCTTAAGAAGAAATCACTGATACCTGATGTGGAACAATAAATTGGAGCAGCTCCGGGCAGCCACTTTAAATCCACATTGCAGGCTTTTGGATTTTTTTTTTTTTTCATTTAAAAGATGGACGTTACTGTTATCTGTTTTTGCACCTGCCATGCATCCAGCCTTATACATGGCTCAGTGGTATGGCTAGTCACAGCCTACTCAGAATTTATGATTTCTTTCTTTCTTTCTTTCTTTCTTTTTACTTATTTATTGTATTTTAGGGAAGGGTCTATAGGGGCAGGGTGTTCAGGGTCTCACTACTAGGTCAGACTTATAGTGATCCTCCTGTTTATAGCCTCCCAAGAGCTGGTATTACAGGTGCATGCTACCACACCCAGTCTCAGTTGCCGTTTCAGTGCAGGCTGGTACGGCAGGCCCAGGGATCGAACCCCTGACTCCTGCACCTGCTTGCAGGTGCTTTAATCTGCTGAGCTATTTGGCTGGCCCTTTTATTTTCTTATTATCTTCTTGATGGAGTCCATATGATCATAAGGGGACGGCAGAGGTCATAAGAGATCAGAAACTTCTTTGAAATGTAGACTATTGCATCGTAATGTTTTCAATTTTATCTAGCATTTCCTCTTAAGAGACTCCTTGGTTTGGAGAGCAGTTGTAAATATTAATGCGTGCTGCTGGCTTCTGCTTGGTGATTGTATGGCTTTAATCTGGAGATGCTTGTGGGTGCTGGGCCGGAGCTGCCCACTGGAGAACTGAAAGGCAGAGGTCATCATTGCCTTCAGTCCTCTTCAGGCAGGAGTGCCAGGCCCGGAGACCTGTTCTGGTCTGCAGCCTCCTGTGAGGGCCTGGGGGCGGGGGCACAGGTTGGAAGCTGGTTCTTTGCAAGGCCAAGGTGACTCTTCATGGTCTTCGTGGCCTTAGTTACAGGTCCTAGCCAGCCTTGGCTTCCCCTCTAGAGTGCTGCCGGGGTGTGCCTTGGCTCTGAGCTGTCTGTCCTAGGGAGAGGGTGTGGTGATTTGTACTGGAGCACCCCAGCCTGAGCCCAGCGCCTCTCTTCCCTCTCTTGTTTTCTTCACCCCTGTCCTCTCTTCACCTGAGTGGTCCCTGTCCCTCAGACACTTGCCTTCTTTAGGGCTAAGCCACCTCTGCTATATGCTTCGCACAGCATCTGTTCAGTGCTGACCAGGTGACTACTGGGCTGTCATGTCTGCCACCAAACCGAGAAACTCCAGGAGGACTAGGGCACTATCTGCTCTGCCCTGCCCTGCCCGGGTGTGTATCTGTGCCTTCTATGGCTGTCCTTGGCATACGACTAACTCTTACTAAGTATTTTTGAATTTTTTTTTTTTTTTTTTTTTCTGATGCCGCGGATCAAACTCTTGACCTTACACTTGCCAGGCAGGCACTTACACTACCGAGCTACATACCTGGCCCCCAAGTATTTTTTGAATGTAGCAGAAATGAGACAATTTCAGAAACTGTCTGAAGATCCGTGAGAGCAGCTTTGCAGAGTGATTGAAACTGAAGCTGTTCTAGAAAGGCCGGCTTCTCCTGTGAGCTAGCTACTAGAAAGTAAGAGTTTTAGGCTTTGTGGGCCCTGTGGTTTCTGCTGGAGTTACTCATTTCTACCTTCTCATGCTGAAGCATCCTCAGGCATGTGTGGCTAGATGACCTTGGCAGTGGCCCAGTAAAACTTTATTTATGGACACTAAAACTCCAGTTCTGGGCCAGTCAGCTCCTTGAACTAGAGCGCCTGCTTATGCAGGGCACAGGGACTGGGATTTGATCTCTGGCCCCATATGCTGTGCTGACCCTGCCCTAGGGGCATACTGAGACAGCCATTGAGACTGGGTGTGGTGGCGCACACCTATAATCCCAGCTCTTGGGAGGCTGAAAACAGCAGGGTCAGTATGAGTCTGATCTGGGTAGTGAGACCCTGTACTAAATACGTTAAAAAAATTAAATTTTGTGTAACTTTTGCATTCCACATCATATTCGTTGATACCTCCACCCCTCAACAACTGCTTCAATATGTAGAAACAGTTCTTAGCATAGCAATACAAAAGCTGGTGGCAGAGCAGGTAGTCCTTGTGCCTGTCACTTGCCCATGGCTCATGTATGTGCTCTCTACAGAGCGCTGTTCGATCTTCTCTGACAAAGGCCCTCACTGGTAAAGAGTGTAAAAATTATTTCTGTAAAATTGAAGACAAGTGATCAAACCTACTGTGAGAAGCAGATTCCCAACACTTGCCCACTGGTCTCCAGAACACTGTTCATGTTGGAATCTGAAGTTCCATACCTGTTCAGCTCTAACTCCCGGATCCGTTTGCTGTTGATGGACACTTGGATTGGTGCCATGTGCTAGCTTCTCCAGGGTGTGCTGAGAGCTGCTCATGGCCCTGATTGCAGTCTTTTTGGGAAATGCTCAGAAATGAAATTGAAGTTCATTTAGTAGTTTTGTCTTAAATTTTTGAGGCAAATTGTCAAACTTCTTCCCCCTCCTCTCATTTCCCAAGTCACTAAATTGCCCAGGCTCAGCTCAGACTTGCTGTTCTCTTTGTCACAGCTTCCTAGAGAGCTGGGACCTGTGCCACTGGACCCAGCCAGCCATATGTCTTACACAGAAGCTATATTATTTTACGTTTCCACCAGTAGTATTCAGACTGTTTGTTATTCTCTGAGTTTTTGGTTTATTTTTTATTTATTTATATTTTCCTTTCTTTCTAACTCTTTCCTTCCTTCCTTCCTTCCTTCCTTCCATTATGGCTGGCTCAGTCTGCTATGGGGGGTGGGGTTGGTGCAGCTGTGGTGCCGGCTATTGAACTGTAGTGTAAGCTTGCCTAAGTACGTGCTTTAGATGGCTGAGCTGTTTCACTGGCCCCTTGGTCTTTATTTTTGATAAACCATCTACTTATAGATTTTAAAAATTTTATTTCTATTCTTTTGATACAGGGTCTAACTACATAGATCAGACTCATAGTGATCTACCTGTCTCAGCCTCCCTACTGCTGGGATTACTGGCATGCTCCATCACACCTGGTTCTGGGGCTGGCACTGAGCCTGGGTTCTAGGGCTGGCATGGCATGTGGTACTGGGGATCAAACTCAGTGCTTATGTTGCTGAGCTATTTCCCTAGCCCTATCCTTATAGTTTTGATTTTTTTTGGGGGGTGGGGGGAACTGGGGATTGAACTCAGGCCCTTGCACTCACCAAGCAAGCACTTATTCTACTGAGCTATCTCCCCAGCCCCTATAGTTTTGAATTATATTTCCCTAATAGTTTGTGACATTGTACATTTTTTCCAGTGAGTCCGGACTATATGAGAAATGTCTATCTACTCCTGCTATTTTTGTGGTACTGAGGATTGAACCTAGGGTACACAGCATTTTAAATTTAATTTTTTGTTGAGTTGTATGAATTCTTTATTCTCAGTATCAGAACCTTACCACATACAGGACTTGTAAGTATTTTCTATAGTGTTGCCTTTTCTCTTGATTGCTGGTGTCATTTGGTGCACATGTTTTTAATTTTGCTCAACACAGCTTATGTGCAGTTGGTGTCATAGAAGAAATCATTCTCACATCCAATGTCATAAAGGTTTTCATCTATATATTCTTCTAAGAGTTTTACAATTTTACCTCACAATTTTAACATAGCCTACCACCCATTTCAAATTAATCTCATGAATGATAAAAAGAATTCTTTCATATCCCTATGATTTTTTTTTGAAGCCATTTGTGTGGTTTCCTGTTGAATAGCCTTGGTGCTTTTATTTAAATCATTTGATCTTTTATGTGAGGCATGTTTCTAGGTTCCCTGTTCTATTCCATTAGTTTATGTATTCTTTTATAGGATACGTACTATCTTATGATTTCTAAGTCTCTTTGCAGTTACAGCAAATTACCTTTGTAATTCCTTATAATTATCGAAGGAGGATGTCCGAGATCAAGGTTCTGCCATGCTGGGCATCTTGAGCCACCTGTTCCCTGGACCTGAGGAGGCAAGGCATCCAGTGCTCATCTGGCAGAAGGGAGCGAAAATTGCACGGGTGACTAATCTTTAGCATGTCAGTTCTGGGGAACTTCAGGATTTTGGATGTGGCTTTGTGTTAAGTTTTTAAATTACAAAGTCTGAGACTTCCAGCTCTTTGTTATGAGCATTTTGGCTAGTGAGAGTCCCTTGAGGATTCATATACAACTTCTTTTCTTTTCTTTTTTCTTTTCTTTTCTCTTTTCTCTTCTCTTCTCTTCTCTTCTCTTCTCTTCTCTTCTCTTCTCTTCTCTTCTCTTCTCTTCTCTTCTCTTCTCTTTCTTTTCTTTCCTTTCCTCTTTCTTTCTTTCTTTCTTTTTCTTTCTACTTTTGCATGTACTTCTGCTACATTTCCTAGGCTGCTGGTTTAAGAACGACAATGTTAGGGGCTAACCAGATAGCTCAATGGATTAAAATGCCTGCTTAGGCAGAACACTGCGGTTGGGGTTTGATCTCCAGCCTGCCATGCCTGCCCTGCCCAGGGTACGTTGAGATGGCAAATGAAATTGTGCGTGATGGTGTGTGCCAGTAATCCCAGGGCATGGGAGGCTAAAAATAGGAGGATCACTAGGAGTCTGATGTGTGTAGTGAGAGCCCGTACTACATACATAAAAAAGCAAAAGAAAAGAACTTCAGTGTTTTGCTTTTCACTTAAATGTATCTTTTGGTTTTTCGCCTCAGTGGTAGTGGTTTGCTTAACTCTAGTAAGCTCCCAGCCTACTAGTTAGTATTTTCTGATGGAATTTAATTTCAGGGAACTAGAGTCAGTTTGGACCAGTGTTCTCTGACCAGTTTGAGCTCAGGGAACTGGATTCAGTACAGTTGTTATTGCTTTTCTTAATTGCATTGGTTTGTTATTTGATAATCCCAGAAGTCAGAGGTCAGGTCTTTGCTTGTGGGGTTTTGTCTCCTGCCAGCCACAGGAATGATGTCCATGGGCTGAATGAAAGAGACGGCCTCACGTGGGCCCCTGTGGCCTCTGCCCTGGTGGTTGGATTTACCTTAAATTAGGGCTGGGATTGGGACTGGGATTTGGTAAAGCGGGCATGGAGGCAAGGTGAGGAAAACAAAAAGTACACTCAGAAATGCCTTTTCAACCTTGGAAAGTTGCACTAGAATAATATTTTTGCTTTGAATCTGATCAGCTTTTGCAAAGTAACACAAAGTTTTAAACCATGAATTAAACATTGCTGACAGGAATGGTGGCATGGGGGCCATGGAGACTTACTGATTTTCCTGGCTTAAAAATTCTGGCCTAATTTGATAGGAATTGATTTGAGAATAATTTGGGGTAGAACGATTGTAGAGAGAGGAAAGCCGTATTACCATTCTGCTTACTCCTTTAAGCCATGGTGACGGGGTTTTCCCAAATTAGGTCCCTGTGGGAATGTGGGACAGTTCATACTCAGTATTAATTTTCAAACTACCTTTGTTAGTAAACAAACTCTTCAGCCCAAATAAATCACAGTGCCTCCTTTTGTCATTGTTGGTATGATTAGTTTATCAAGTAAAATTAGACTTGTATTGACAAGAACTAGAGTTGTAATAATGAACCATAATAGCTGACTGTATGAGCTGGAAAATCAACAGTGTCTATTAAATTACAGTGACTCTTAGGTTTTTGTGTAACTTCATCGAGGTAATTCTTTTGAAGGTGGTTAAGTGTAACCATGAATCCATATATACAAGAATGACAACGGATGGATAAATAATGAAAGTAATTATCAGCTGTACATTCACATTTTTCTATCATAGCATTTCAGGAACCTGCTGGTCTAGATTAATCTGTGAGATTTGCTTGATTAGCTGTTCTGCCCTGCGATCTTACCAGAGAGCATGTCATACTCCCAAGGACAGTTGCGAGCTCGTCTTTTCTTTTTTCTTTTCTTTTCTTTCTCTTCTCTTCTCTTTTCTTTTTTTTCTTTCGGTGTCTAGTGGGCACAGGAACAGAGGTTTGCGGCTGTATACTCTACCATCATGAAAAGCTGTAACAGAACGTCTTAGAGTGTGTCATTCGTAGAGAAAAGGTCATTATCATTCCTAGATATGGAGATAGGGAAGCGCAAGAGTCTGCATATGGTAAGGTCCTTTTTACTACGTCACAACGTGGTGGAGGGTGTCGCATGGCAAGGCAGGAATGTGTGTGCTCAGGTCTTTCATTTTCTAAGGTCAGTAATGCCATCAAGGCCCCCCATCATGATTTCATCTGATCTAATTGCCTTCCTGAGTTCCCCCAATATTTGAATCTGCCAATTATCTCTGAATGTGTGGGATACGTTTTAACCATAACAGATGCTGTACTGTAGAAAGAAGCCTAAAAAGAGTCTGTGCTTTGCAGAAAGTCTTTAAATCCTTCTAAGATGTGCTCATTTTGACTCTCATCTTGTAAAATAAGAAACTAAAAGACAATCAGCTAAGTAACCCAACAGCGAGAAAACCTTGCGAAGTCTCATCTCAGCTGACACGTGTGGATTTTACCCATCTGAGGGTCATAATCGCCTTTTCTGGAAAGCGAGTCTCTTTTTCAGCTTGCCTTTGTAGGTGAGAGGCTGGGAGTTGAAAGCCCCATGCAAGCATCGTGTTGCACTCATTCTCCCTGTGTCTTTGAAGTGGCTTTAAGCAAGGGTTGTAAGCTCCCGGTGAGAAGAGGGTTTTGTGTTGCTACTCTCATGTTGGGTCGTTTTCCCAGTGCTTCCTGAATCTGGGGAAATGGGCCTGGGAGGAAGTGGGCTCAGCCCTCTTGGATCTGTTTCCAGCGGAGTGAAGTTAGCTTTTAGTTTCAGACAGGAGCTGTGCGCTGGATTCATGTGGGAGCACGTTGGCTGATGATACAGCAGAAACAAGTCTTGGAAGACCTGCGTGCATTACGATAGAAGAGTAATAGATGGGGCCGCTTCTTGTTTCTGGTCTGCAGGAAGTTGCCTTAATGGAATGAGCTGGCCTCCAGGGATCAGTCCCCTGGGACCTGGATTTCTGATGAAGCAGAGAAACATCATCCTGCTGATTTTTACTGTAAATACACTCAGCATTACTAAAATTCATTAAAAGATAACCATGATCTGTCCTTTTGGGAAGCTTCTAATGGAAGGTAGGGGATAGCAGATTATTTTTCTGGCTGGGCATTTATTTACATGGCATCTCTTTCCAGGAGAGGCTTAAGTAGATTTCGTGTTTTACAACTTCAGTATAGATTTCCCCATGCTTGTGATTTTAATTACTATTCTCAAAAAATTTATTTCTGTTTCTTGTCCATCTAGAAATAGTCAGGAAAAGTACAAAATAAAAGGTTTGAGACCTTCTTGATCTCAGTTGCTTCTCTTTTTTGGAAGAGCCAATTTTTTTGTGGTCAAGAGTGTGAGCTCTGAAGCCAAACTACGTGGGATCAAACCCCAGGTCTGGCCAAGGAGCAGCCTCTGTGTGCCCTCCAGTTTTGTCTTTGTAAAGTGGGGATAATGATAGTGGTTGTAGCGTACAGTTGAGGTGATGGTTACATGAGTTAGCATATGCAAGCATCTCCTAAGTGTTATTTAAGTGTGCATTCTGGTTAGTGGATTTTGGCCAAATCTGTGTTCAGTGCATGTTTATCAAGCACCGACAGAATGCCAACGGTATGTGGGGCTCTGGCAGCACCAAGAGCTGAGGTAGATGGGTGGGAAGAGCAAGTCAGCGGGCACCCGCAAGGAAGGGTGTTGAGTGGTAGGAGGGGGAAAGGATACCAGCGGAGGCTTCAGGGTCTAGTGGTGTTTTGAAGAATAGGTCTGAGTTCATGAGATGAAAGGGCATGTGTGAGCAGCATTAGTTTATCTGGAATCCCTTGATGCATGGGACCCTGCAGCTCTGTCTGGGTGCTGGAGAAGGGAGAACACAGTGCAGAAGAGGCCGGGGAGCTGGCCTTGCCAGGACTGTAGCGGAATCTAGACTTGGTAGTCGTGAGAGGGCTTGGAGCCACAGAGGGCACCATCAGATTTTGTTGTAGGAGGATCTCATGAGTGGGAGGGAGAAAGGAGGACTTGCATGTAGGGAGCTTGTAGCAGTGGTTCTGTGGGTCACAGTGGGAGTGACAAGAGCAGATGGGCCCAGCATGAATGAAGTGTGGGTGAAGGACATGGTGTCACAGCAGACGAGGCGTGGGGACCTGTGAAGCAGATGTCCAGGCTGTGGGGGCTGGAGCTGAGGCTGTCTGGAAGGCGTAGCCGGTGAGGAGGCGCCTAGGTTCTGGAGGAGTTTATAGAGCTGAGCGGTAGCACGTAGATGGTGACAGTGCTCTGCACAACACGTGGACAACACAGAGGGAGTTGGAACAGGGGATGCAGCTAAAGAACCTGGGACAGCAGAGGTGGGGCCAAGGACCTCAGGAGGAAGGACTCAGAGCTGGTGCCTGGGGAGGAGGAGGGCGTGGCAGGGAAGAAGGGAGGTGAGCATCTGTGGTTAGGGTAGCGTTGATCTTGCAGTGTGATTCAGTGGCATGGTGGACCAGCTCTGGTGAGTGGTGTGGCTCAGAGCTTTGGCTGGAAGAAGAGGGACCATCTGTCAGCAGTCGGAAGGAGCTGTGGGTCCAGGGGCCCTCTCAGGGATGATATGGGTGGTTATGGGTCTGCAGAAATAAACACTGAATCTCAGGTATTAGTTCTCAACTCCTGGAGGACCAGCCACACCTGGGCTTGGCTAGAAGCATTTCTCATCTCACAGTTTCTGTGGCGAGCACCTGAGGTGACCTCACTATATCCCTGGGCAGCCTTTCTTATGGGCAGCCTTTCAGGTGCAGGGCTGAAGTCCTTACTGGCCTTTTGTAAAACAGCATGCGCTGATTAGCATTTACAGTGGGGCTCTGTTGGGGGTTTGGCTGGTTTTGGTAGGTGCACAGGTAGGATGTGCTGGCCTTAGGTAGGGTTGCACGTCTGTCCAGGCTGGAGGCTGTGTGTTTGCCCAGCAGCCCAGACCTTCAGAATCCCTTTAATGTGACTTAGGCCTGCCCTCCTGCCCTCACTCTGCTCCCTCTTATAATTGAGCACTTGCGTTAGTAGGGATTCACTGCCTCCCTCTGGCTCCTGGCTCTCCCTTTTCAGTGTTAGTGGTCCTTCGGGGGGAGCTGGGCCCACCGCTGTGCTCCTTGCCTGGCCCTCTGGGCCACTCTGCCTTGCTCATGCGCTCATCTCAGCTCCTGAAGAGCATGTTGTGAGAGTGCCGTGTGCTGGCCCGAGCTTCTGTGGTTAACACGTCCTGGCTCCTGCTCTCGTGCAGCCTTCTCTCCAAACAGCGTCCAGATCATGCAGGGCTTCCATGCGCTACAGAAAGGCCTCCCCCTGGGTGGGTGTGCTGCAGGGAATCATGGCTTGAGCCGGACTTCAGCTCCTACTGGCTCCCGCAGCCCTGAGCCTTTGTGTGGTGCACCATTGACCAAGTGTTCCCAGCAGTCCTGAGGCCCAGGAGGGCCAGGATGTTCCTGGGATGGATCCGACCTTGGGAGGCCCATTTTCCTAGAGCTCTGTGAGCTTCCATGCTGTATTTCACAGGAACGTGGGCAGAGTGGGGACATGGATGAATTTCAGTATGTGACAAGAGCATGGGGTATTGCATGTCCTTTCTGTGCTATGACTATAAATTCACGTTGGGCAGGAGCATGTAGGAATTTGACTGATGGAGGAAGGATCTGGAGGAGAAAAGTATTGCTAGAAGATATTTCACCTAAAAAGGACTCTATGGGAATGCTTGCTTGTGGCAGGCCTTGTGTGACAGTGTGTGGTGTTTTGTGTTGCTTTTATTTTGGCATGTCTCTGGCTGTTTTTATGAGAGTTATTCAGGGTGTGCCAAGGGGAGGGGCACAGGGGAGGAGAAGCTGTGTCTAGCTGCCGGTGTTCTGAGGCTGGGGCACAGAGCCCTGCAGCCATGCAGTGAGCTCCTGAGGACACCCAGGCTTTCAACAGCTGACTTTTCCCACCTTCTTTTTGGTGGGGTGGAAAGTGGGTTAATCAGGAATGGAACTCACGACCTTGTACTTTCCAAGAAGGCATTTGTGCCACAGAGCTACATCCGTAGCCCTTTTCCCACATGCTTTCTGCACCTTTGACTTTGAACAGCAACTTAGTATCTTCTCCAAGCCTCAGTTTTTCCCCTGGTGAAATGGGAGTCAGTATTAATCCCTACCTTGTGGCATGCCACATGAACCAGGTCATTGGCAGTGTTGCATGGGAAGGGTGTCCTAGCTCTTCTTATAGTTTGTGCTGGTTATGCCTTATTTGGGCACCTGGCTTCTAGTTAAGTCTTTTCTTTTTCAGCCTTGTTTTCTCGCTCTGCTTTAAGCCCTAAGAGATTGTTGGAGGTTGTGAGCTCTTTTAGTGTAGAAATCCTGGTATTGCTACTCTCCGCATGCCCTGCAGTGCCTGTCTAGGATCCTGGATAGCAAATGCGCTGTTGGTCGGGTTGAATTGAGTAGGTAATCTGGTGTGCTCTGTTCTTGCCTGTGGGGTAAGCTTGGCCTGGTTGTGACACGGAAGCCTCTCTCCTCCTGACTGGATTCTGTTCATGGGATTAGTGGAACTGTTATTTCCTCATGTCTCAAGGGCTTTCTGAGTAAGGCACAGGGCCTTTGACACTGGACATTTGTCACAGCTCTTTTGAAGAGGAGTTTGCTACAGGAAGGGATGATAAAGCCTGTATTGTAGGGCCAGCGAGATAGTCATTCTTTGTTTAAGATGTGTGGAAGGGTGTTTCCAGAGCACAGGACACAGAGGCCCTTAGGCTGGAGGCATCGTGCCCTCTCCTTCCTCCTGGTTCTTGGCACCAGAGTGTTTATTGGGCAGAAATGGGATACCCACTGCGTAGGGGTTTACATTGGGGATCTTATATATATTGGAGTTTCTGATCTTAGTACAGAATAAAATTTAACTATGGGGTATTTCTGTGATGGTGATGGTGGTTGGTATTGTTTGTGGTAGTATTTTTATTGGTGATAAGGACAGAGATGAAGGTGGTAGTCTGGTGTTGATGATGGTTTGGTAATGGTGCTGGTGGTAGTGGTGATGGTGGTCTTGATGGTGTTGGTTTTGGCTGTTGTTGTTTCCTGACTGATGGTGGCAGTGGTAGTCATGTGATGCTGATGATTGTGGTGGTGTATGACTGTTGATGGTGTGGACAGGGTGACGATGCCATTGTTGATGGAGCCTTTCTCTTCCATGAGGAATAATGCATCTGGGCACAAGTCTTGTGGAAATTAGTGGAGGTAATGTGGTCCTCAGTTGTGTTGGAACATTTTCCTGGTCACTGTTTTGGCAGAAGCAGTTGTTCTCTGTGTATGCTGGGGTTGGAGAGTATTGTGGCTCCTCGGTGGGCAGCCTGGCCACTACTCAGACACGTGTAGGTTGATCAGGTAGGGCAACAGGGAACTGCAAGGGAAATGGGTATTTTCTGATGCCAAATCTGATGAAAATGAAAGAAAGCTGGGAGTGGTGGCACATTCGTTCCTGTAGTCCTAGTGCTCAGGAAGCTGAGGGAGGAGGATCACTGCCACTTTGGGACCAGCCTGGGTTTCACAGTGAGATGAGGGCCAGGGTGAGCTCTAGAGTGGAGTGCTGTCTCAGAAAACGAACAAACAAGCAGGAAAGAAGTGGGGAGAAGTTTGATTACTTTTGTTCATACATTAAAAAACTCCGGAGCCATCTTGTCTGCTTGCTGTCAGGCTGATACACTGTGCTATGCATTTGCAGGCCTGCAGTCTCCCTCTACCTCTTTTGCTTTTGTCTTATTCAGCAGCAGCTCCATAAGCAAGCAAATAAGGTTTTATAGCCTCTTGCTAAGTACTTCTCATCTCTTGCTAAGTATTTCTACCATGGCGCAAAAGCAATTTTATTATGTGATGCTGTATTTTTATAGTCTATTGAAGTGACTATTAAAATATAACATTGCTTCTTTGGCTCATGGGTGGCTCTGCTGGAAAGGCCCTGCCCTTGCCAATGAGGACCTCTGGGTCCTGGAAGAAGACTTTTGGGGAACTGGAGCCTGCATCCTGGGCCCAAGGGTTGTCAGATCACAAGGGCCCCACTTAGAAGGGTTCTGTGCTTAGTTCAATGCCTGAAGGTTGTGGCTTGAGCTTCTTTTCTTTTTGTGTAATGTGGCAAAATAAACATAATAGACTTGCCTGTTTCAACCAGCCCTGCCTTGTTAATTGTGTACTTTATTTGGTGTGAAGCACATTGGCATTGCCGGGTCATCACCATGACCCATCTGCAGGGCCTTGCCTTTTTCCCAACAGGAACTGTACCCATTAATCAGTAGCCTCTTTCTCTCCCCATTTCCCATTCCTGGGAGCCGTCTACTTTGTATCTATGATTTTGACTACTCTAGGCACCACATATAAATGGGGTTTGAGTCAGACGTATTTTGATTAGTATAATGTTGTAAAGTTTTGTTCATGTACCATAATTTTCTTCTCTTGAAGGCTGAGTTATATTTCCCTACATATATATGTTGTGTTTGATATCTTCATTTGTGACTAGACATGTCCTGTAAGTGGAGCTACTATGGATACTGACATACAGATATTTGATCAAGTCT
Organism: Myocastor coypus; assembly: GCA_004027025.1. Classification (NCBI taxonomy): domain Eukaryota; kingdom Metazoa; phylum Chordata; class Mammalia; order Rodentia; family Myocastoridae; genus Myocastor; species Myocastor coypus. The sequence goes on from PVJA010003375.1 coordinate 85,493, forward strand.
TTGCCTTCTCTTCTTTTTGGAGTATTTCCTAGCCATGGAATTGTTGGATCATATGGTAATTCTGTGCGTAATGTTTTGAGGAAGAGTCAAAGTGTTTTCCACTGTGGCAGCACTATTTCACATTTCTACCAGCCATGCGCATGGGTTCCAATCACTTTAAATTATTATCAACACTTGTTATTAATAATCGTCTAGCCAGCCTGTCCTCATAGTCTTCAATGGGAGATTTTGTATATTTTGCTTTGCATTTGGTCTTGAAAATTACGCAAACTTTCCTGCTGGAAATATTGATACCTTCTGTGCAAGCCTATCTGTGCTCAAGAGCAGGAGATTTTTAGCTGGGTATGGTGACAGACAACGAAATTTCTAGCTACGTGGAAGGTCAAGGTAAGAAAATTCCAAGTTTGTGGTCAACCTGGATAACTTAGCAGGATCCTGTCTCAGAATTTAAAAGAAGGCTGAGGATGTAGCCTGTGGGTTTTTAGCAGGGGGAAGAGGAGCAGAGAGAGTGGGAACAGGGGCAGGGAGATCAGCGGGGAGGTCGAGCCATGGTGTTTCTGTAGAGAGAAAGCAAGAAGTTTGCACCAGAATGGCTCACTAGGCTGATGGGAAAGATAGAAGCCCTGGCCCTGCCCTATCTGGGGCTTTAGGCAGCTCCTGGGCTTGGGGTCCTGTGTCTTTTTAAGGAGTGAATTGCAGGCAGAGTGTGACTTTCTAGAGCCTGGCTTGCTGATTTATTAAATACCTCTCTGTGAATCTGTATTCATGCGTGGTTGTCTCCACTGCATAAAGTTTGTGATTGGATCTCTGGCCCTCTCCCCGCAGGCAGCCCACCTGCATGCACCTCTTGCAATTATCATGTGGTGTCTTCCTTTCTGTTTTTGGGCCCAGTCCAGGGAAGGCAAATTTATCAAGCGATTAACTAAGGAAAGATTTGTCTTATGTCCTCTGGGAACTTAGCTCTGCGCACAAGCTGGCTCCAGCAGCAGTGCTAGAGGGCAGGCAGGGGATTTGCCTTGTCTTGGTGCCTAATAAAGCAGACAAGAAAGGCAGGTATCAAGATCTGGCCACATCGGGACCTGGGCCATCTCCCTCCAGGCTGTGGTGGGATGGGCTCTCCCTGCCTTGTTCTGGTGCCTGCTGTAGATGAGGGCGTTCCCTCCTATTCCCAGCGATGTGTCTGGGTCAGATGCAGCTGTCTTTGCTCGGGGTTGGTTCTCCCTTTGGAATAGGAGGGCAAGGTCTGGGCAGCCTGGCTGTTGGCCCCAAGACTCTCACCAACAAGTGTGCACACAGCCAGCTGAGAAGGCTTGGAAGCCTGTGATTGTGCTGAAGGCATTGGTGAGGGACAGGTTTTTGCTGGCCTGCACTGTAGGCTTGGGGAGTGACTGTGAACCTTCTCAGGCTGTGGCCAGGTAGTCTGCAAGCCTCTGCCCTTTGCTTGATGAGAAGTGACTGTCCGTCTTGGCAGTCCGTCTACGTGAGTGCCAGGAGAGACGGGCATAGGACTGGGGTGACAGTGGCGATGCAGGAGGCTGGGATATCCGTGGTGCTGCTGTCCAACTGCATTGCTACAAGAACAGGTCCTCACCTAGCGCTCCAGCCCTACCAGAATTTAAGCTCCTGTTGACTGTGTGTAGCCAGCCTCCTGTAGCCCCTGCCTGGGTGAACCTTCGCACTCACCACCCCATCCCCATCTAGAGGGGCTCTTTTCTCTCTTCTGATCCCATTTCACAGACCTGCAGCTGCCTGCTCGGATGGACCCGTCAGAGGCTGAGGCTGAGGCTGAGCTGGTGTTGTACTTGCCTGCTGAGTGTGAACTGGCCAGCCTTGAAGTGGGGCTGTGGTGGGGGCCTGCGGGAGCAGCAGGGGGAGGAGCGTGTGGGGCTTCGGTCCTCAGGTCCCAGGTGGGACTGCCTGCTGTGTGGTGGAGGAAGTGCAGATAGTTCTCTGGCCGGAGCAGGCAGGGGTCAGTGTGGAGGGAAAATGGCAAAGTGCTCTGTGACCTGAAGGGTGGCCTCCTGGGAAGGGATGAAGCCAGGAAGTGCTTCCCATGCGGAGGGAGGGAGAGGAGGGCTGCAGACACCTGGCCCTTCCTTCACTAAAGCCCCACATGTCCCTTGCTTTATTGTTTTTTTTTCTACAGACACTTGATTGTTTTTTAATCTTCAATTTTATTTTTTGTCAAAGCTAAGTATTATAACACTGCCCAGGAAGAATCTCAGCTACTTATAAAGAACTCAGATGTTTCCTTGGGGATAAGAGAACCCTTCCCAGGAGCTGCGTTTTGCTGCCTGCACCCTAGAGTTGCAGCGGACAGGACAGGGCAGTCACCCTCCACCCTGGGTTGTGTGGGTTAAGGTTGCCCTTCTGTGTGCCTTTCTGTGTGCCATTCTCCTTTAACTGGGGCCACCTGTGGTGAAGGCTGGGCTTGCTGCTGGTTGAAAACATGTTCACAGAAACAGTTTGCAGTAGAAGCTTTGTTGTGTAGCCTTATTTGTAAATAGTTACAAATACCCCACATACCCATCTCTTGTAGATGTTGAAATATGCAGTAGTGTTCCGTGGAACATGTTGAAATAATGCAATAGCCTTCAGTAATTAAAAAGCACTGGTACGCATGAATCTAGGTGTTAGGCGAAAGAAGGCAGATGTAATGAAGTATATAATTCCACTTGTGTGAATTCTGAGAATTGACAAAACTTAGCTGTGGTAATAGAAATTAGAGAGAAAATTTCTTCTAGAACTGGGGAGATAGCTCAGCGGTCTACGTGCCTGCCTGGCAAGCGCAAAGACCTGAGTTTGATCCCCGGTACTGCAAGCTGTGCTGGCCCCAGATGGTGGCACACACGCCTGTAATGCCAGCACTGGGAAAACCAAAGACAGTAGGATCCCTATGAATCCAAGCTGCATAGTGAGACCCTGTATCCAAAAAAAAAAAAAAGGGAAATTTCTTCTGCTGGAAATTAGAAGCATTTTCCTAGAGAGGGCCTAAGAGTATTTTCTGATACATCTTCTATGCTTCTTGGTGTATGAGGCATATGGAATTATACAGAATTTATGGAACTGATCATGTAAGATTATGCATTAGATCTTATCTGTTCAAAGTATGTATGGAATATATTTATATATGTATGTGTACTGTATTTGTTACATGGCTCACAGCATGTAGTTGGAACTTTGAGGTACCCTTGTTTTGGGGTTCTGCCAACAGCCATCACTTCTTTGTTGAAGTAGTTTGTAACTCACGGGCTTTGGCTAGGGGTTTCAGAAGCCAGCTACATGGAGGTGGGTTTGGAAAGGAGGTGCTAGCACACAGGACCACAGCAGGGCTCTGTGTTTTTTCAGCGTAGTATGTTTGCCCAGATCTTCACAGAAGCTGAGCAAGGAGGATGAAGGCATCTTGACTTGCACAGCAGGAGGGTGGGGCTTGTGTAGCTGGAGGGACCTTGCTGGATAAACCAGGGAGGGTTTCTCTAGAAGGTTTGGTCTTTTGTGTACCATAGCATTAATACACTGCATAGCAGGAATGCATTTCCAGTGACATTGTCCTAGTCTCAGTGGTTTAAGGACCCTCATTCTCAGGTTGGCAGTGCTCAGCTGTTACTGCTTCTGTCACTCTGACCTCTCTGGAAGGTTCGCTGGTGAGTGCTCTGGGATGACAGATGACTGGCTGAGTCACCAGACCTTATTTTCACTGGGCGCAGTCTCTATCAGAAGTAGCTGTGGCCTGCTCCACCTTTGTAGTCAGTCCGTAGAAGCCCGAAGAGAGTGTGTAGTTTCTTCAGGGGAATGTCAGTGTAGGTGATCTTGGGTAGTACTTGACCAAGTGATGTACAGAGCGCTGTATTTCTTGGTACTCATGTGGTTGACTTTCAGAACGTCCTGTCTTTTTGGACCTGTGAAAGTTGTCTTTGCTGACAGAGGCCCAGCTTTGATCATTTCTAATGCGAAATAAAGGCAAAGCAACCCATGCTGTTTTCCCGTGGATGTAGAATCCAGGTCATAGTTTTGCCACCCTGAGTTTCCACAACCTGACTAATAAGCATCTGTGTTCCTTTGGGTGCCTGGCACTGCGAGGTGTGGATGCAGAAATGGAGAGGATACATATGGGGCAGCTGTAAAGGTGGTTGGTGCAGACAGGGAGAGGGGTGGCCCCGCAGGACTGCATAGGAGCTGTTGCTGCGGCGCGAGCCTGTGCTAAGGCCCTTGACCCTGAAGTGCGCGGTCCTTGACACACACTGCGTGCCTGTTCTGCGCCTTGCACTCCTGTCCCTAGTCCTGTGCACCTGTTCTGTGATAGGCACCTCTAACAGTGATTAGTGGCCAGTGACAGGCATGTAGGGTACTTTGTTGGGGCCAAGGGTGCTATTCTATAATGGTGAAGAGTTCTGTGCTGTGGTGGGAGTGGCCTGCAGACCCTGGACAGGCAGAAGTGAGCGCTGGATGAAGTGTAAGGAAGGTCATATGTAGGTGCCTTCGTGGTTCAGTCTGATGAACTACTCAGTTTCCATAGTGACACAGGCCTCCTCTAGGTTGATTACTGGTTTTATTTCTCTCTCTCTCTCTCTCTCTCTGTCTGTCTGTCTCTCTCTCATGCATGCCATTAGGAGAAGCTAGTTGTCAGTCTCGAATGCTCCTTTGTTTTTGTCTTTCTTTTTTGGTTACCATTACTATTAGACTTGATACCTATGAAAAAGAAGAGAAGTGTAGCCTCATATATTGCAGATCATATCATTTGTGAATTTTATCAGAAGCCCAGCAAGAGGAGATGGGAGGCAGGAAAGTAACTTCTTCACGTGGCATCACGAATAAATGATTCCAAGCATATTTCTTTTTTTTTTTTTTTTTTTTGTCTTTTTGAGACAGGGTCTCGCTATGCAGTTCAGGCTAGCCTTGAGCTCACTTTTGTAGCCCAGGCTGGTCTGGAACTTGCACTGATCCTCCTGCCTCAGCCTCCCGAGTGCTGGGATTACAGGCATGAGCCACCACGCCCGGCACCAAGCATATTTCTATTTCTTTCTTGCTTTCTTTTTGTGGAGCTGGGAATTGAACTCAGGCCCTTGTGCTTGCCAGGCAAGCACTTATTCTACTGAGCTATCTCCCTGGCCCAATACTTCTATTTCTTTGTTTTCTCTTTCTGCTGTGTGTTCCCTGTGTGGAGCTGCAGCTTGATGCTGCTCTTGAAGGTCACTGGGGCTATGCATGTTTTCACTGTACCTTTTCTGTAGAACTTTTTGGTTGGTTGTGGGGAAGCAAAGGTCCTGGCTGGGGTTATGGTGGAGTAAGTCTGGATGCTTTCAGCTGAAGACTGAGAGTCCTTGGCCACCCCTGGTGCCCCTGGGGAGTCTCACTGGGCCGTCCTCTGGAGTTCCCCCTTGCTGGGAGCTAGAGATGGGTTTTCCTGGCAGGTCACTGCGAAGAAGTCCCTGTTACCTGAAGGATAAGTGCTTTCTCACTAGTATATATTTTCCTAGGTTGCAATAACCTTTCTGTCCTAAGGAAGCATGATTAAAGTGATTAAATCTTCGCCCATCTTGTTTCTGCATCTCTTTGTTGCTGAGTAAAATTCAATGTAAAAGTAGATAATTTTCAAGTCAGCTAAGTCTTTTCTTGTTTGTGGATGGATTTGCAAACCCCATCAATAAGGCAGCCAGCAGCTTTCTATTTCAGAACTGACTTTTATGAAAGATGAAAATGGGGGAGAGTGGAACCTTGCTTTGGCCGCCGTGGAAAAGCAATAAAGCCAATTCTCAGCACCTCCCAGGGCGCTTCCTGCAAACCCCAAATGTTGTGGCAGCGAGACCTTTTGGACCAGATAGAAATGAGATAGTCTCTGGCTAGTTATGGATAAAGCGTACAGTGATACTTTATTCTGAAGAAAGATATTAAAATGTCTTTGAATTATATCTATCAGTTCAATTAGCATTTGAGAAAAGGCTCTTTTCCATTTCTCTTTTCATACCCTTATCTTCATCATCCCTCCCACCTGTTTCCATCCGAAAGGCAGAAAGAAATACTGAATAACAAATGGCAGCTCCTTTATCCTACCTGCCCTGCTCTGATTCTTTAATTATTTAGATGAGTTCCTTGATTCTAATATCCAAACGGTGCATAAGAAATGGCCACAGGGGAATTTATTGACAGAGAAATAATCTCTCTTCCTAGGAAAGAAAGATACAGCCCCAAAGGGAGTTACATGGTGACTTTGAAGGTACTGTGCTTTTCCATAGGATGTGGCGCTCACATGCACAGCGCCGTACCTGGGGGTATTCTATGACTTTGGGTTTCACCTCCCTCGCTGCCCCATGTGTCTCTTGCCTGCTTGAACCTGATGTATTCCACTGGGAAGGGGAGGCTCCTGGACCACTTGCAGCCTGTATGTGTGAAGCACTGAGTATTTCACAGTTCTCCCTAGCGGCAGGTGCTAACTCCACTCAGGAGCATTCTTTGTATACCTGAGTGGGCTTCATGTTTCTTCATTATATCTTTTTCTTTTGTAAAATTGTTGGAAAATATGCAGCACATTATAATTGCTCTTTTAGTCATTTGCAACTGTCCACTGAGTGGTGTTTAGCACACTGACGTAGTTGGTGGGCAGCTGTCCTCACCACCCCTCTTCAGAACTTGTCTCTGTTGCCAGCGAAACTGTATCAGTTCTCCCTTTTCCTAGCCTCTAACAAACATCATTCTTTCTCTATAAATTTGTCTATTCTAGGGGCTTCGTATGAATGAAATTGTACAGTATTTATCGGAACGTGATTGGCTCATTGTGTTCAGCAGAATATCTTCACGGTAACATGTTAAAATTTCCTTGTTTTTAGGGTCAATTGATATTTCTTTTCTTTTTCTTTTTTTTTAATCTTTTTGAGACAGGGTCTCGCTAGGCAGTTCAGGCTGGACTTGAGCTCACTTTTTTTTTTTTTTTCTTTCAGAACCTTTATTTGTTTATTCACTCATTTTTACGGCAGGCTCAGCCCGCCTTGAGGGCGGGGCTGGCGCAGCATGTGGTACAGGGGATCAACCGTGGTCCCTGAAGCCGCCCAAGCTTTCCCAAGCAGGGGCTTTACACTACTGAGCCATCCCGCCGGGCCCTTGAGCTCACTTTTGTAGCCCAGGCTGGTCTCAAACTCACACCTATCCTCCTGCCTCAGCCTCCCGAGTGCTGGGATTACAGGCTTGCGCCACCACGCCCAGCTGATATTTCTTTACATACACCCATCACATTGTGTCTATTCATTTTTCTGCAGTGGACAGAAGCCTTGCTTTGACCTTTTGCCTGTTGTGAATATTGTAGCTGTGAACATGATTGACAAATAAATACCTGTCCCTAGCCCTCCTTTCACTTATTCTGGGCTTGCACTCAGTAGTAGAATTCCTGAATCCTGCGGCAGTTCACTTTTCCACACTAGCTGTACCATTTTACATTCCTGCCAGCAGTGGAAAGGGTTGCTGTTTGTGTACGTTGTGAGGCCTTTTTTTTTTTTTTTTTTTTTTTTTTTTTTGATAGTGACTAATAGCAGTCTTAATGGCTATGAAAATGATAGTTCTTTATGGTTTTTGAACAGGCTGTTGATGTTGAGCGTAGTTCTATGTGCTTATTGTCCATTTTTGTATCTTGGAGAACTGTAAGCTCAAGTCCTTCATTTTCGTTCTTTGCAGAAATTCATTTTACATTCTAGGTAACAGTCACTTATCCGGTCAAGGATTTATAAGTAATTTCTTCCATTTTGTCAGTTTCCTTTTTACTGTCTTAGTTGTATCTGTCGATGCACAGAAGTTTTTGATTTAGGTAGACTATAACATACATATGTATGTGTATATATATATATATATACATATACATATACATACACATATACATATACATATACATATATATATATATATATATATGCTCAGCCTGTGGGGCTGGCACAGCATTTGGTGCCCGGGATGAAACCACATGGTCTTTGCAGTTGCCTAAGCTTGCCTAAACAGGCGTGTTAGACTGCTGAACCATCTTGCCGGCCCAAGACTGACTTTTTATGCCTTTAGTTTTGGTAAAATAGTCAAGGAATTATTGCCAAATCTAATGTCATGTTTTCTTCTAAGAGTTTTGTTGTTTTTGCTTTTACATTTAGGTTTTCTATCTGTTTTCAGTTAATTTTTGTGAATATCAGGGTCTGATTACTTTTTTCACAGGGCTATTTTTTTTTTTTTTTTTTTTACTAATGGTTGTTGGAAATTCTGCCCTCTCCTCATTGACTGGTCTTGGCACCCTTGTTTAGATCAGCTGCCCTTATGTGTGAGGCTTTACTTCTGCTCTGTCCCTTTGATCTGTTTGTGTCTATGCCAGTATCACACTTGTCGTTACTGTAGCTGTGTAAAAAGTATTGAAATCATGGCATATGAGGCCACCAACTCCGTCCTCTTTTCAGTTGTTTTGAATATTTTGGGGTCCTTCATATGGCTTTTTCTTTTCCTTTGAAAAGCACAGGTGGGATTTTGATAGGTACATTGAATCTGTGAATGGGATTGTCATGGATGTCTTATTTTCTTGCTTTTTGAACTGGGGATCGAACTTGGAACCTTGCATTTGCCAGGCAGGCACTTGTGCCCCTCAGCTATCTCCCTGGCCCCTTGTAATTTTCAATGTACAGATCTTTTAGTCTTTCACTAAACTTTTCTAAGGACTTCCGTTATTTTTATGTCATAGTTACAGAACATTTGAGACAACACTTAGCACGTTCCTGCCTTCCCCCTTCTTCCTGTCGTCCTGCCTGCCTTCTACTTTGCTTACACAAGTGAGGCACTAGGAGCTCACAGTTGTGGGGAGGGTGAAGAGGTGGGAGGTGGGGGGAGACGGCCAGTGCTGATTCAGGGTGGTGCTTTCCTCCAGGTGGCTGCAACTGCCCAAGGCGTTTGCCCCTTAGTGTGCTAGGGCTACTGTCAGACTTGGGAGCAAATGTCTGGCGGTGACAGGGCTTCCAGTTTTCTTTTGAAGATAGATTTCAGGTGACACAGTTTACCGCTCCAGAAGGGTCTAATGCTGCCTGATGCATATGTCTCTTTGTAAATACTAGTTAGTACCAAATTCCCACCAGTAGTATTGGTGGTGTCCATTGCTCAAGTTTTTTTTTTTTTTTTGGCGGGACTGGGGTTTGAACTCATGACCTTGCACTTGCCAAGCAAGCACTTGTGGCACGGAGCTATCTCCCCAGCTCCGCATTGCTCAAGTATTTACTATTTAGTTCACTTTGTTCTTTGGTTCCTCAGCTTTACCAAGCCTTGGACTTGGGGAACTAGTCTCTTCCCTGGGGTCAAATTCAGAGGATCCATGTACTATGCTTATTCTCTCTCCCTCCCTCCCTCCCTCCCTCGCTCCCTCCCTCCCTCCCTCCCTTCCTCCCTCTCTTTCTTTTATGGTACTGGGGATCAAGCTCAGGACCTTGCACTTGCCCAGGCAGGAGCTTGTGCCACTGAGCCGTATACCCAGCCCCTCCTCTTACTCTTTCTACCCAGTATTCTCTGAATGGTTCTATGCGTTCCTTCGAGGCTGGGCTTTCTGGCTGACTCTGCTTCCTGAGGCTATGTCTGGCATAACTTTCCTCTCCAGCCCCGGTGGCAGCTCAGAGGACCAGAGCAGGGCTGACAGAGGTTTGAAAAATGGAGAGTTTATGTTGCTGGTACAGATTAGGCAAATAGGTAGGGTTTGTGAACCCCAAAGTCAGACAGATGGGCCAGGATGGGCTGTGAAGTCCTTCCTGTAGGGCACTCTCAGGGCCTGGGCCCTTCAGAGCCTCTTCCTTCAGGGCCTGATTTGCATTTTCTTCCGTCTGAGAGTCTGTGCCTGAGACTATGCATGCCCTTGAGCATTTTTTCCAGTCAAAGACGAGACCAAAGGAATGTGTTTACAAACAGAGGGACTCATTTCCACAAAGTAAATTTTAAAAACAATTTAATAAACTTTTAAGTTGCTACTTCCTGAAGTCCTGTTTCCTGGGTGTGTAGTATGTCTGGAGGAGCTCTGAGGCCGGACATTTAGAGAAGCAGGGGTTGCCCAGGTCTCGGACGCCCTGAAAAGAGGCCTTCCACCTGATGGTGGCGTAACTAGTTATAGTAAAACTGACCCAAAAGAGACCCTAGAAAGCTGGTGCTCTTACCCATTAGAAAGTTCTCAATCACCTGGAAATCCTAGCAGAAGACAAGAACATATTAAAGAGAAACAAGAGATAAAGGTTTTCTTTCACAGTATCACAAAACTATACAAGTAGAGATATATTGTTATCTGGTTAAATTCGCCTGACTGACATGGCATGAGCTGCTGTGGGAGAGTCCCTGTTTACTACAGATTTGTGAAGCAACTGTGGGAGCTGACAACAGCCATGGGACCCTCTGGTGGGAGAGACAGTCCTACTGTGGTACAGGTGTTACTGACAACAGCCATGGGACCCTCTGGTGGGAGAGACAGTCCTACTGTGGTACAGGTGTTACTGACAACAGCCATGGGACCCTCTGGTGGGAGAGACAGTCCTACTGTGGTACAGGTGTTACTGACAACAGCCATGGGAC
>PVJA010003376.1:0-95794 GCA_004027025.1 Myocastor coypus
GGTCCATGCTGTGTCACTTAGCTGACCTTTTAAACTTTGCAAGTTGACATCATTAACAACAACAGAGTGGTAAGGGCATGTCTTTTTCACCCCAAGATGTAGAACTGCTGAGTTGCTTAGTTCAGCTATTAGACTCTTCAGATTGGCACAATGTACCAACCATAACAATACTTATATCTTGTACTCTGAGTAACTAATTTAAAGAGAACAATACATTGTTACTATCTTGTTATTTTGTTTTGAAATTTTGTTTCAAAATTTGTTCAATTGTTTTTTTCCTCGTGTAAACATAGGTATATAATGATTTCTAAGGAATGCACAAACAAGAAATGTAAAATATATCAATATTTAATGTAATTTTAATTTTATTTCTATTTATTTATTCATTTTTTATAGTACTGAGAATTGAACTCAGGACTGTGCACTTGTCAGGCAGGTGCTTATTCTACTGAGCTATCTCCCCAGCCCTTTAATGTCATTTTTAAACACTGTTGTAATGTTAAGTACAATATATAGGAGGTAGTATGTGCAATGCTGCCTCTTTCTTCTTGTGATTTAAGTGTGACCCCTGGAAAATGTGAAATTACATTTGTGGCTCATATTTTGGGTAACATTACATTTCTACGGAACAGTGTTTCAGGAGACTTTCTTACCTTTTCTTCCCATGCAGGGCTTTGGGAACTGTTCTTCATAGGTGTCCAGGATTTTATAGATAACAGGTCATACGTATGTCCGCAGTCAGATTTTTTTCTGGGGCGGGGACCTGTAGGCAGGCACTTATGTTGCTGAGCTATATCCCCAGCCCTTTCTTACCTCTCCTTTTAAGAAAAATAATCAGGGTGACCCAGAACGCTTTCCCAAATAGCTTACCCTATTTTTCCCAAAGGCATGCCAACTACTTTCATTTGACTTCTCATGATAGACTCATGGAGCAGTTAAGATCCCAGTGGTAGGAACAGATGACCCGGGTTCACACTGTGGAGTTGCCTCTTATACAACTCCAGATTTGGAGCAAATTTCTGTATCCCTCTGACCTATAATGTAAAATAATGCTGCTTTCCAACCAGTTGTCTATATTACCATATGTATGCACTTAAAATTAGAAGAAAAAAAAGAAAGAAATGTATAAGAAATTAATAAAAGAAAAGGAGAAACAATTGAAAAAAGGAGATGAAACAAATTAAGGCATTAACTGCTTCTTTCCATAGACCAGCAGAAATGTACAGTACAGTGAAATTCATATTGTTTTGTTAAGTGAAATTCTGTATCACTTGTAATTTTTTTCTGTTTTAATTCTAATTTATATTCTCTTTAAAAATAAAAAAAATAAAAATAAAATAAAAAAGAAAAGATAAAATAAGATAAAAGAACAATTATATAGTTTCTACTTAAGGGGATTATATTAATTAAATTAATGTGTATAAACCACTTTAAACTGCATGTGATGAGCCGGGCGTGGTGGCGCACGCCTGTAATTCCAGCACTCGGGAGGCTGAGGCAGGAGGATCGGTGTGAGTTCGAGACCAGCCTGGGCTACAAAAGTGAGCTCAAAGCCAGCCTGAACTGCATACTGAGACCCTGTCTCAAAAAGACAAAAAAAACAAAAAAAAAAAAAAACTGCATGTGAATTAAAAATTTCACTTTTCTTTGGCTTCTTTTTTGTTAACTATAATGTTTTTCCTTGAAACCTAAGAGGAAGGCTTTCTGTCTTCCCCATCTTGAGGAATTTGGGAATCTTATGTCACCTTTTATTTTCCTTTTCCCTTTTCCTTCTCTCTCATCTATCTTAAACGAGCTCTGTAAAATCTAACTTAAAAATTGTCTTAAACTGCCATCTCACTTCCATACATCTTTCCTTTCAGAATCTGCTTATTTATCTTTTCAATTGACAGAAAGAACTGTATGTGTTTCTCTTGTATAACCTAATGTTTTAAAGTCTACACACATTGTCGAACGGTTAAATATAGCTAGTTAACAGATGCATTCCCTCACATAGTTGTCATTTTTGTGGTGAGAACACTGCTTTTCCTCAAGAATATTTTACACATATGTTTCAGGACCTGAAGCTGCAAGACAGAAAGGATCAGGCTTATTCCTTGTGGCTTAGGAAGCAAGAAAGTTGAACACAAGGCCTTGAACAAAGTTGGGGTTACAGAGAGGGGAACAGGCATAGTATCAAATTGGTACCAAGCAAAGGACAGACAATTTCCTTACTAGGTTTGTGATTGGAAAGGGGGAAAAAATAAGATGAAAACAACAGTTTTGACAGTCTCATCCCAGGGTGCTGATATATAAGATTAGGAATACTGTTTGAGGGTGGCTTTGGTTTATTTGTAGGTTAACAAAAAGGCACAAGTGCATCTGTCTGTTTACATAATTATCAAAGCCAACTTTACTGTTCCTTTTGTAGCCTTTTGAGATTTATCCAACATCCTCACACTAGGCCTGTGTGTTCTCCCTTCTCCTCCACCAGGTTAGGTGAGCTGAGAACCAGACGAAGGTTCTAGATATCCAGAACTGGGTTTGCAGGTGCCCCTTGGAGACCTTATTGAGGAAGTTGTTTGTGCTAAAACAATCTGGGGTGACAGTAGGTGTGGGAAATTAATATTGCTGTCTTGTTAGAGGAGTCTTATAATGCAGGCCATGGACTGAACTCTGGAACTAGTGGAGATCAAGAAGTGGCCCGTGAGTTCAGATGAAAACAAAGAGAAGGATATCCTAATGTTGAGAGAAAACCATATCTTGATGAGGAAAGAGTTGTCATTAGTCCTATTCCTCTGCTGTACCTAACACTCCTCTGTCACTTTCATAACTTCTAAATTTTGCTTTCTTTTCCCTGCTTTCTTCTTCCCATTCTTCCTCCCATGTGCAGGGTCAATTATCCCCTGTCTGAATCACTTTCCTCATTCCTGACACACAATGCTCAACACCCACCACTTGAATGAGAAGAGGTTTATTTTGGTTCACATTTCAGGCCATGGCCATCTGGCTCAAAGGAAGGATGGCATGGCTCAGAGACGGGTGGAAGAAAAACCCACCATCTCAGAGCATCCAAAAAGCAGAGAGCGAAGGGGTGTGCTGTAGAGGGAGATAAATCCTCCGGGCCTCCACTAGTGATTGATGTCTTTGGCTCAGAATCCACCTAGCAGCAAGTCAGCTATATATCCCCATAGCTGAATCACCTTTTGCAAGCCCATCTATGAGCTCTAGGGGTGGTGGGATCTATTTATAAGGCATAACGTCCCGCTTCCAGAAAGTCAGATTCTCTGTGGCCCTCTCTACTTCCTCTCTCACTTGCATCTTTCTGTTTCCATTCAGATTTCTGTGGCAGTGCAAGGCTTACTTTTTTTTCCTTCTCTGTAATGAGAGTAAAGACTCAGTCTATTTTTGTCTGAATCTATTTTGAGAAGCAGATTCAACTCCTGTGGCACTCATGGTGCCAAATTGTGGCTTAGAGTGACTTTAGCCTCTCTGTAATTTCCACTGGTCTCCCAAAGCTATCCTACTTAGACATATAATCAAGTACAAAGACTGAGTTTGCTACAATAAACTTATAAGACCAGTTCCTTTACCCATACTTAAAAGCAGATTGCACTGCAGAGCTCTTCTAGGGAGAAATTAAGAAGCCTCTACCAACCTGTCCGTATGTGGAAATTAAGGAGCCTCTACCAACCTGTCCATATGTGCAGATGGCTTCTCAGACTCATATAGAGGTTGAGTCTCAGGCTTAGATCTTGTATGTCAAGTGTATGTCCTGGGGGTTAGGCTCCTCAGTGTCCTCAGATTGATGAGGACGGTAGAAATATCCCATTCCTTTGTGAGTCTCCTAGAGCACCTAGAAGAGCTCTAGTTGCTGATGATAAAATTGATCTGGATGCTTATTTAAAAACCAAACAAGAGTATGAGTTATAGCTCCGCAGTACAGTGCTTGCTTCACATGTGCAAGGTCCTGAATTTGACCTCCAGTACAGTATCTATCAGTTGCCCACTGAAATGTAGAAACGTGGCTCTTCTCCTGTAACTTGGGTTCATTAAGTCTGTGAAGGGCTCAAGAATCTGGCTTTAAAAAAAAAAAAAAAAAATTTAACTTTATTTTTCTTGTTTCAGAACTTTTGTTTGTTTGTTTGTTTATTTTTATGGCCAGCTCAGCCTGCCCTGAGGGCAGGGCTGGTGCAGCATGTGGTGCCCAGGATCAAACTGCAGTCCCTGCAGCTGCCTACAGGCTCTTTAGACCACTGAGCCGTCCTGCCGGGCCCAAGAATCTGGCTTTTAACAAATATCCCAAGTGAGATCTTGGGACTATCCTATGGCATTTAGGATATTATCTGGTGAAACACCCGCAATAATGAACTTTTGATGAATGTGGTTTTATTTACTTATGCTTATTATGTTACTTCATATTGACTTCAACTTTTATATGTTCGGTAAATCTTATTTTTTGTGTTTTCAAAGTCATACAAGTATATAACTCTGCAGAATACTATGCCTACAAATTATATCAACTTGGGCAGTGAGTATTAGATTAATACTGACATTTTTCAGGGTAGAACAGCCCTGTAAATGATCACAGTGGTGATATGCTATCTTGACTATTATCTGCAAGATAATTTATTGCCTAACACTGCTGAACAAATGTTGTCTGATGGAATTTCATTGATGTTAATGGAATATTTCATCATTTACTGATAATGAGCAGTATTTGCAGTTCACCCTGGAAGCTTATGCTTTAGTAAAATCATGATATTAGATTTACCTTTGTAAATCATTTTATGTGGGAAATATAACATTAGTACTAAAGCCTAAAAAAATGTTAGCACTTTAGGGGTTGGGGAGATAGTTCAGTGGCATAACTGCCTGCCTGGTAAGTGCAAAGGCTCGAGTCTGATCCCCAATACCAAGAAAAAAACACAACAACAACACAAAAAAATTTAGCACTTTAAAGCCATTGGCTTATTTCTCTTCTAAACACAGATGAAATTTATTTTATTTCATTTTATTTTATTTTAGGGAAGAGTCTACAGGGTGTCCAGGGCCTCACTACTACATTGGACTCCTAGTGATCATCCCGTTTACAGACTCCCAAGAGCTGGGATTTCAGGCGTGCACCACTATGCCCAGTCTCAATTGCTGTCTCAGCACACCCGGGGGCTGGGCCTGGGGATTGAACTCCCATCCCCTGCACCTGCTTGCTGGCACTTCACTGCACTGAGCTACTTGGCTGGCCCTAAAATTTTACAATGAAATAGTAACAAATAAAATCTACCATCATCTTCAAAGAAAAATAATTATTTCTAAGAATTCAGAGGTGATTTGGTATGAGAAAATATAGTAATGAAATTAATAGTTGAAGCCGGGCGTGGTGGCACACGCCTGTAATGCCAGCACTCGGGAGGCTGAGGCAGGAGGATTGGTGCGAGTTCGAGACCAGCTTGAGCTACAAAAGTGAGCTCAAGGCCAGCCTCAACTGCGTAGTGAGACCCTGTCTCAAAAAGGCAAAAAAAAAAAAAAAAAAAGAAAAGAAATTAATAGTTGAAAGAAGAAAAGCTAATGCTGAAAAAAAGATTTGACTAAAACATCACATCTTTCTTAAAGGCTTTTTACTAAGCTTAAGTTAGAAAAACATTTCATACAAGCATGTTATAGATTTTTAAAATCTTTATTTTTGGTGCTGAGGATTGAAAATAGGGCCTTACACATGCCCTTGTATGAACTGCACTCCTTGGCCCTGTTGTGTTTATTTCAAATGAGCAGTTTATGTAACATTTAGTAGTTATCTCCTGAGGTGTTCCTGCCAAGGTCAGAGTCAACAGAAAGATTCTCCCTAGTACCCCATAATGTTATATAAAATACTATGATGGGCCAACCAGATAGCTCAGTGGATTAAAGCACCTGCAAGCAGGTGCAGGGGCCAGGGGTTCTATCCCCCAGTCTGCCATACCGGCCCCACCCCCAGGGCACGCTGAGAGGGCAATTGAGACTGGGTATGAAGGTGTGCGCCTGTAATCCCAGCTCTTGGGAGGCTGTAAACAGGCAGATCACTAAGAGTTTGCTCTAGTAGTGGACCCTGAACACCCTGTCCCCATAGACCCTTCCCTAAAAATATAAAACAAAAACAAAAATAAACAAAAACTGTGATGATATAATTTTTTTCTGGGATATTCAACTGATGCAGTTACATTTGAAAAAGAGATAAAAAGCATAAGGCTAGATTGCTCTTTGATAGTGGTTTGTTAATAAGATTCTTAAAAAAAAAAGGAAATCAAGAAACAATACTAGGATAACAACTGACTCAAAATTAATTATAAATTTGATATAATCTTCCAGAAATATTAGAGATAACTTCGAGGGTACATAAGATTAGGACTTTCATTAAAATGGACGTATGGAATAATAAATGGACATAGTGTCCAAGAAAATTTTGAAACATAATGGAGTATAAATGTGTGTGTATGTGTGTGTACACGTGTGTGTATACACTGTGTGCATGTGTGTAGGTAAGTGTAGATATTAGAGCATAATTATATTTCAAACAACAGCATACTCATGAAAGCATAGATGATCAGAGCACAAGAATAGAAATCAAACATCAGATCAGGCCCAAATTAGATAAATACAACATAAGAATAGTATTTTGGATCTGTGGGCTAAATAAAAATGCTTTTGCAAATGGTGCTCTATTCAGCTTGCAGGTGAAGAATAATTAATCAACTAATTTCTAATGTATTTAGTACATTAAAATGTACTAAGTAATGTATTTAGTACAGTGTCGGCAGGGTCCCACTACACAAATAGGACTCCGAGTGATCCTCCTGTTTTCAGCCTCCCAAGCGCTGGGATTACAGGTGCACGCCTCCACTCCCAGTCTCAACTGCCATCTCAGTGCGCCCTGGGGATGAGGCCTGCACCATATGCGGGGAATCTGACCCTGGTCCCTGTGCCTTCCCAAGCAGGCTCTTTAATCCCCTGAACTATCAGCTGGCCCTGAAAGTATTGTTTTGAGAATGCATTTGAGAACAATAGGAAAGAAAGATGGATGATTAAATGTTTAGGTACATGGGAAAGGATAAAATCAAGATTTTAATATGCCAACATAAATTTTAGAATGAACGGAGAACTCACTAAGGAATTTAACGAAGAGAATGTAGACACATTAAATAATCAGGCTGGGGGCAGGTGGGAAAAGAATCTATCTATATATCTATATCTTCATCTATGTAGTGTTGATAGATTTAACTAATTAAAAATGCAAAATCTTCTGTGTAAAAAAAAAAAGGAAGACAGTTACAACCCAAGTGAGAAACGAAGTAAAACATTCTGTAATTTATTATTTGAGAAAGTTTAATGATCTAGGATGTTTTTACAAAACGGAAAAACTGAACAGTCCCAAAAGACAAAAGACATAGGGATAAATTTTAAAATACAAAATCTGTATGGTCATACACAGTATAAAGACAGTTTTCATAACTAGTAACTTGAAATAATGCAAATATAAACTGATATATTTAATTCAATAACAATTGGAAGCAATAAAGTCAATGTTACTGGTAAACATTCTCATTAAACGGGGTGGGTAGGTACAACTTGGCACAAACATTTTGGAAAGCAATTTGGCAATGTAAAGTAAAAGATTTAAGTCATCATATTCTGTAATATGGAGTATTACTTTTAAGAATATAGCCCAAAAAATTATTGTACTTACGCATAAAATATATGTAAAAGGAAGTTGGTTAAGGCATTTTGAGCAATAAGGCAAAGATTGGAAACAAACGGTATATCCAACAATAAGGATTAGGAAATTATACAATACAGGTCTACAAAAAAGACTGGAAGAATCCACACTCAGATGTTCGCTTTGTCTAACTTTGAATGGTGGGCTTTTGAATGTTTCATTTTCTTTTTCTCTTTTTGTAGTTTTCTTTTAAATTTTATTTATTTATTTTTTTCTTGTTTCAGAACCTTTGTTTGTTTATTCACTCATTTTTATGGTCGGCTCAGCCTGCCCTGAGGGCAGGGCTGGCGCAGCATGTGGTGCCAGGGATCGAACCACGGTCCCTGAAGCTGCCCAAGCTTTTCCAAGCAGGCACTTTAGACCACTGAGCCATCCTGCCGGGCCCCTCTTTTTGTAGTTTTCTATGTTTACCAAAATTTTTATCACAAACATGTACTGTAGTTTTAATAAAAAAATAAATGATTTTGGAAGTTACATTTTCAAATAGTAGCTTTTAATTAATCCCATGGTGAATTTGGATGAAAATTTGTCTCTGGTAATTTTTTTTTTCTAGTTCTTTCTTTACTCTGTTATATTCTAATCTATTTGCACTGTCTGTATTGTCTTCATAAAAGGTAGATGGCATTTTAATTTGCTGAAACAAATGTAGAGCAGATCGTTTAAGTCTCTGTTTACAACTTGGTATTGTTGTATGCTTTTGGGAAAATAAAAAAAAATGTTTTTCATTCTTTTTATTAGCTTGATAATTACTTTCTGTAGTATTCTGCCACCATAGCAGAAAAACTTGCAAATGTAATTAAGAAATGCTCAAGCACAGCAGGAGATTTTGCTGGAGAAGAGAACCTTAAATATGAACCCTGATGATAGAAGAAAATGTGGCTGGCAGCCCACTATACTAAACGTCGACACAGACGGACAAGCGCTGGCACACTGTACCACTTCAGCCTTCTGGGATTATAGTAAAAGGTGCTTGTCCTTTATCATAAGTTGCTGTGTACTGCACTGGCGATTTCCTTGTGACTTTTTTCTTGAAGGGTTGAATTTTTATTCACTCTATTTTTCAAACTGCGTGTTACATCATTTGAGGGAACCAAAGAGGCATAATTAGAAAATCCCATTCCACTTGAGGTTTTAAACTGGGCATGGTGACACATGCCTGTAATCCCAGGATTCGACTTGGGGATCCTGAAAGTAGAAGAACTGAATGTTTGAGCCCAGTCCGGGCAATTTATTTTTTTATTTTATTTTTTTCTTGTTTCAGAACTTTTGTTTGTTTATTTATTTTTATGGTTGGCTCAGCCTGCCCTGAGGGCAGGGCTGGTGCAGCATGTGGTGCCAGGGATTGAACCCGGGCATTGAACCGCGGTCCCTGCAGCCACCTAAGCTTTCCTAAGCAGGCGCTTTAGACCACTGAGCCATCCTGCTGGGCCCCCAGTCTGGGCAATTTAGCATTATACTCAGGCCCTGATGAATAAGCACATAAATACACAAATACATATTTATTTATTTATTTTTAGGGCTCACAGTAGAACTCTTCAAAATCCCTGGATTCAATTCTTAGTACTTTTAAAAAACAAAACAAACAAACAAAAAAACCTGGGAGTTTTCCTTGACCATGGTTGAAAGTAGAATTAGGGGCCCACCTTACCAGTGGCTGTGTGGTGTACAGAGGCTGTGTAATGTACTTAGCTGAAGTCTTTATATGTTCATAAGGATTTACTTGCCTGCCAGTGTTATTCCCGA
Source organism: Myocastor coypus (assembly GCA_004027025.1). Taxonomy (NCBI): domain Eukaryota; kingdom Metazoa; phylum Chordata; class Mammalia; order Rodentia; family Myocastoridae; genus Myocastor; species Myocastor coypus. Next base: position 9,473 of record PVJA010003376.1, read on the forward strand.
TAGAAACTTAGCACGACAGGAGTCTTGCCTTGAATCTCAGCCATCGACAAGCCTGTTTTTGCTGGGATGTGCACCTGTTCTCCACATTCCCTGCTGTTTCCTGGGAGCTGTAATCTTTTCTCAAGTCAGGTGCCCTGCACAGTTCTGTGATGCACTCATCCTTTGGCCTCTCCGAGTACCAATAAGATGAAAGACTGGTGCAGACTCCTTGGGTATCTATGTCAACCAGATCAACTTCACTCTCTTCTTAGGGGATCCCTAGAGTGGGCCATCATTCTTGGTGTTTATTGCAGGCTCAAGAAGTTCCTCTGCCCTAGATCTGTCTGACCCTGGAGCATCCCCTTCTGCTGAACTGATGAGACCACTTACTTTCTTAGGAGAAGGAAATACAGTGCTAAAAAGGAGCAATTGTTAAAGCTTTAGAGAAAATGTTCTATCTTTGTCTTTAAAATAAATGATGTAAGATATTTTTGTTACATGTCATAGAACTTATATAAATTTAAGTTGCTTTACTTTATCTGGAAATGAGGTTAAATTGGCTTCATCATCTCTGGGTTAAATTGAAGTTTTATTGTTCTAATTCATTTGAAGGGTACAAGGAAAATAGGTCACTCAGAAAATTTATCTCATAAAATTAAAGGTTTGATAGTTAAATAACTATTAATAATTTTTAGATGAAGTCTGCACATTTTGATGGACAAATGAACAGAGAATGTCAGAAACATTTATTACACAAATCTATCCTCATATTTTATTTAGCCAGAGCCATTTATAACCTTAAGGAAAAAATTACTGGCTTGAAACATTCATAACGTAGCAAACAAACACCCTCGGGCAATGAGTCTACCCACATAAATTGATTTCTAAATAAAGATTCAATTTAGATTTAAAAGTCTTCTAGGCACCCAGAGGTGTCTATTACATCTGTAATTTCCTTGTGGGGTTCTGATGCCTGAGTCTCCTGACATCAACTTCTTTATTAGTGGCTTTCACGTGGAAGAGGTAAAGCTTCCAATTAGCACGATTTTTAAATGAACGTGTATTGGAAATCATCACCACCGCATAGCACCTCACGCTTGTTGATCTGGCTTTCTCTTTGTCAGCCTTTCTGCTTTTATAATTTGAGATCATCTAGTTCACTCTGGGTTCTTATACTCCTCACACCAAACTTCAGCATGTAAGCCTTTGCTATTTATTTGGAAGATATCATGATAAACTCCAATGTTGGTTCCACTAAAATAAAAGTGATACAGATATGACCACCATTTTTTTCAGATTTGTGGCTCACCCTTCACACTACCCAGCCTACAGGCAAGGCAAGGAGCATGCTCAGAACAGCACTGGGCATGAGTGCCTCACTCTTCCCCCTCTCTGGTCCCTTGCTCTTGTGGGAGCTGCTGAGATCATGAGTTATGTGACAGGTCTTTTTGCAGCAGCATGAGAGGCACATTTTCTTCTTTTAGCCTTTTGGATTCATTAGCTGTAATATGAAATCCTCTTGGGTGTCTATACCAAGTGTGTTTTTTGACATCTGCCTAAAGCATTGCTTTTTTTTTTTTCTTACTTATAATCATGATTTCCAATTTGTTAACGTAACCTGGAAGTGTAACCATCTTTTTGTCTGTTTCTAAGCCCTGCAGAAACCTTTGACTGCGCCTGACCCCTTTCTCTTGGTTTCCAGCAGAAATCAAAGCATCCTGGGATTTGTAACACTGGGGCAGGTGAGGAGGGCTTCAGGCAGTTGTATTACAGGGAATTTGACGTGGGAAAGTCTTACTATGGTTTTCTTCTCCTGAGTCTTTCTTCTGCCAGCCTCACTGCTGAGCTGGGATCCCTTTTGCCCCTTCTCCACCTCAAACCCCCAGACTCCTTTCTCTATACCTCGTTCATTCATGGATTTGTCCCTCAGACAGTGACAACAAATGAGTCTGAAGGCAGTGATCCTTCCTTTAGGCTTGTTCGTCCCCGCCTAGGAGGTAGTCATTTATAGTGAGCTTTCCATCAATGAGAAACAAATGACAAGATACCGCTAATTATGAAGATTTGTTCTTTCTCCTGTCTGATGGAGTAGAGAATTTTTTTCTCTTTCCTTGTTTACTCAAATTACTCTCAGTGCTTATGGGAGCAAGGTGAAATGGAAAAGTGAAGAAGTGAAAAATTTATTTACTTATTTATTTTGGTGATACCAGGGATTGAACTTAGGACCAGGCAAGCACTTTCCACTGAGCTGTCTCCCTGGCCTAAGAAGTGAAATATTTATTTATTTATTTATTTATTTATTTATTGTGGGACTGGGGATTGAACTCAGGTCCTTGTGTTTGCCAGGCAGGCACTTATTTTACTGATCTATCTTCCCAGCCCCCAGAAGTGAAATATTTAAGTAGCACATTTTTCATTCTATTTCTGTGGGCAGAAAACTCATTCATGTATTCATTCATTTAATGTCAATACTTTTTGAGAACCTCCTATGTACTGACAACCTCCCCTTGACTGAATCATAGACTTCTCTGCATTTTATTCTTTTCCATATTTGCATATGAGAGTCACAGTATTTCAGGCTTGTAGTAAGTTAAGAGCACATAATGAGTATTTTTGACCGTTTTCATTCAGCATAATGTTTTCAAAGTGCATACATGTAGTACCATGCATCATTTTAAAAGTTCTTTTTATGGATGAATAATATTTTATTGAATGGGCATACCATGTGCTTATTTTTATTTTTATTTTTATTTTTATTATAGCCAGCTCAGCCTGCCCCGGGGGTGGGGCTGGCGCAGCATATGGTGCCGGGAATCGAACTAGGGTCCCTGCGGCTGCCTAATCTTGCCTAAGCAGGCACTTTAGACCACTGAGCTATCTCTCCGGCCCACCATGTATTTATTGTATGCATTTGCTTATGGCTGTTGGAATTATTTCTACCTCATAGCAGTTGTGAACAGCACAGCAGTGGACATTAGCGTGGAACTTCTTGTTTGAACAGCTGTCTTCAGTTACTTTGACTGCACGTGTAGGGGCAAAATTGTTAAATCAAATATCCTTCTTGAGGAACTGCCAAACTGTTTTTTTTATATAACTGAATCATTTTATAATCACACTGGCAATGGATTAGTGTTTGAATTTTCCACATCCTCTTGTCTCTTGTCTGCCTTCAAAAAAAATGATGATTATCCTTGTAAATGCAGAATAATATTTCATTATCTTTTCCATTTCCCTTAGGACTGATGCCCTGTGGCTCCTCTGTAGGCCGGTTGTATATCTTTTTTTGGAGCGAAGATGCTCAAGTCATTTGTTCATTTTTAATTCCTTTGCTTGGTTTAATATTTTAAAAACAGTTTTTCACTTTTTCCTGATATTGCACTTACTAGAGACTTGATCTACAAATATTTTATTCCATTCTCTGAGTGTTCTCATTTTCTTCATATTGTTTTCTAATATGATTTTTTAGAAGTTTTCATGAAGTCTAACTAATGTATTTTTAGTTACTTTTGGTTTGAGTGTCATATGTCTGAAACCATTGCCAAATCCAAATTCATGAAAATTTACTCTTATGTTTTAGTTTTAGGACATTCATAGCTTTACATGTTATACTTATTTTTTTAAATCTATTGAGTGATTTTTTTAAATATATAGTTTGAAAGAAGAGCCCAATTAATTATCTGCTTGTTAATATCCAGCTTCACAGTGGTATTTACTGAAGAGAACTCCTTCACCGTCAAGTGATCAGGCTGGCTTCATTGAAATCCAGTTAACTGTACATGTGTGGATTTATTGCTGGACTCAGTTCTGTTCCATTGGTCTTTATGTCTAGCTCCGACAGCAACCATAATGCTTTGATTTCTTGCTGTAAGTTTTGATATCAAGAAATGCGAGTCTTCCAGTTTTACTTTTCATGATTAGGTTTACCATTCCAAAATACCTGTGACTTTATACAAACTTTAGAGTCAGTTTTCTATTTCTGGGCCTCGATTTTTGGGATGGTTAATAATTCTTCCTCAGAATGCTTTCCCTTCTCAGACTCTCCTGAAGCTGCAGGCCAAGGCTCCTTTTCAGGCCTCCTGTCTAGGACCTGTTTCCACTCAGTTAGTTCCCAAAACACTGCACACTGGTTCCTTGTAGGTAGTGAAAAGCTCCTTCCTCCTCAAGTTGCTAGAAGTTTCTCTCATGCCAAGGGATGCGTGTTTTGAGGAGAACTCATGGATCTCCTTCTGGGGTAGGCCCAGCCTTGGTCTCTCTGTCTTTGGCTCACTCATCCCCTCCTTAGTAGATCCCACAACCCTTGATGTTGACCACTGTGGTCTGCTCCCAACAAGAATCCAGTAAGTCAGCTTAGCAAGAGCCTCTCTATCCCGGATGTGTCCTCCTATGGTCATACTTTTCCATTCACTGACCCTCTCATTCTGCTCTTTGGTCAATAATCTCCAGTTGCTCTTATATTTGAAATGCATGGTGATCGCTTTTTGCTTGCAAATTCCTATTGGCATAGTCTTGAATAAAATCTCCCTTACCATTTTAGCAATTGTGGAAATAATATTTTTCTTTTACAATGTCTAGCGTAACACAGAGCACCTACTACTTTCAATGAAACATATTTCGGTTGATAAAAAAGAAAATAAGCAAATAGATGTGAAAAAAATGACAAAATGTGTAAAAGTAGACAGTTTCTTCAGATTTGATGCTCAGAGGTGACCACTCCTGGGAAATGAGCACCGGGCTGAGAGCTGAAAGAGAGACAGGGCACTGCAGGCAGGGGACATGGCTGGTGCAACAGCTTGGAAGTGGAACCAGTGGAAAAAGTTCTCCAAACAAGCTGGGCCAACGGAGGGAGGTGAGAGGCACAGGCAGGTAGCGGAGTGAACCAGATCCTGGCCGCTTTGAGCTTTTTGAGTTGAGTAGAGTTCAGGGTTTATGTCATGTACAATGGATGCCTTGCCGGGCGTGGTGGCTCACTCCTGTAATCCCAGCACTTGGGAGGCTGAGGCAGGAGGATCGTTGTGAGTTCGAGACCAGCCTGGGCTACAAAAGTGAGCTCAAAGCCAGCCTGAACTGCACAGTGAGACCCTGTCTCAAAAAAAAAAAAAAAAAAAAAAAAAGACAACAACAACAAAAAAAAAATGCCAGAAAATAACCAGTATGCAGTTTGTGCCTCATTGCTTTTAATTACTTCTTACTCCATCAGCTCCTCTCTGGGACCCTTGCCTCCTGGAGAGCCGTTCATCACGGCCAAGAAAAGCTAGGTCTACTTAATTGTGTTCTTTTTGCTTGGATAGTTCTTCCTCATAGCAGAATGTTTCAAGGTGTCATTACTAAGTTTTCCAAACTGGCCCTTTGCAGAATTCAGTTTATCAACTCATTTTCTTACATTCTGAGATCTTCTTAATTATTGTTCTAAGTGTTTGTCTACCTACTGTGTTCTTTTTTTGGTGAAGAATCGTAATATACTTAATTTTTTGCATTGTCATGTTTGGTACTTGATATTACCTTCAAAAATGTTTTAGAAAACCTGTGATACATATGGAACTTTATGTCTCACTACCATGTTTTATATATATATATATATATATATATATATATATATATATATATATATATAACATGTGTGTATTTGCTACAGGGTCTTACTATGCAGATTGGGCTCATGGTGATCCTCTTCCTGTTTTCAGCCTCCCCTGTGCTGGGATTACAGGCTCCCGGAGTGTTTCTGTCTCACAGAGCCCTGGGGGGCTGGCGCAGCTTGCGGGACCAGGGATTGAACCTTGGTCGCTGCAGTTGCCAAAGCAGGCATTTAGTCTGCTGAGCTATCTTGCAGAACCTATGAAATATTTATTCTTGTGACATTTCATTTCTAATAGCTATTGGTATTAGTGTCACTAGACAGGGTTTAAGAAGGTCCCTCAAAGAGGACATGGGGATCTCGACTAAGTCCACCCATGAGATAGTTTCTCTGATATCCATCAGAGAAAAATAATTTTCAAGACATAACAGTGAGGGGCTTGGCACAAGCACCTACTTGGCAAGCAAGGACCTGAGTTCTATCCACAGACCCCCATGCCATGTGGGCCCTGGAACCCTGGGCACACCGTACCAGCCCCCAAACCAGGCATAAGGGTGCATGCCTGTAGTCCCAGCACTTGGAAGGTTAACACAGGAGGGGCTCTGTGAGTTTGAGACCAGTCTGGGGGCTACAAAAGCGAGCACAACATCAATCTAAATTTCATAGTGAGACCCAGTGTGTGTGTGGGAGCAGAGACATCAGTGAAAAGCATAAAGGGATTTGTTAAACAGAATATCAAAAGCATACATTTAGAGAGACTAGAGCCCAGGTCCTCAGCAGAGAGGTACATTATGGTCAGGGCTTGGGCTGTTTTATACAGTCTTAGGGATGCACTCAAGATGGGTGATCCCGCCCGTGTGCTCCTGTAGTCTGTCAGGAACAGCTGGTGGCCATGTTAGAGGACAGACATCTGCATGAACTTAAAACGGAGATGGGCTGTTTCTGTGAGGACGAAGTCCATAGGAAGAGGGTCTCTTTACAGGTGAAAAGCACAGGCCCAGAGCCTGATTCACAGCCTTTTTTATGCTCCCAATCCCATTTTTGGAGTGAGTTTCCTGGGAAAAAGGCTCCAGTATCTTTTGTGTCCTGAAGTTGCAGTGTCTGTCTGTCTTTCTTTCTTTCTTTCTTTCTTTCTTTCTTTCTTTCTTTCTTTCTTTCTTTCTTTCTTTCTTTCTGTCTCTCTCTCTCTTCCTTCCTTCCTTCCTTCTTTTTTTTCTTTGTTCTGGGAATTGAACTGAAGGCCTGGAGCTTGCCAGGCAGGCACTGCCTTCAAGCTATAACCTAGTCCTATAGCATTTTTTAAAATTGTGATTTTCCTTGTCTCCTTTGTACCTATGTTTATTTTTTCCCGTCCCACCTCAGTTTTATTAAAGAAAATACTTCAACTTTGCCAGATACCTGACAAAGAGCTTTTCAAACCAGGACCCTATTTTGCTTCTCTCAGGAAAATCTGTGAGCTCCAATGAATACATTCGTTTCTAAAGGACAGATCATAAAGCTGCCCATGGTCACACTGGAAGTTAAGGCAGTTTTTACAATGTGCCAGTACATGGACCCCTAAGACTGCACAGAGATCTACATTATTATTTTTAAATCATTCTGCAGTTTTACTTTTTAAAATGATGTCCTTGGAGAAACCAAGACTGTGGTTGTGTTTTACCTTGTATGAATTTCTGAAAGGAGGACAATGAAAATAATTCCTTTGATTTAACACCACCCTGGTGCCTCCTTCCAAATTGCAAAGGGAGACAGTGGACTAAAGTGCCTGCTTAGGCAGCTCTGGGACCGGGGTTCAATCCCTGGCGTGCTATGCTGGCCCTGCCCCCCGGGATGTGTTGACACAGCAATTGAGACTGGGCGTGGTGTCATGGGCCTGCAATTCCACAGCTTGGGAGGCTAAAAATGGGAGGATCACTACAAATGTGTACTGAGACCCTGTGCTAAATACATTAAACGAAAAAAAAAGAAAAAATTCTTGCAGGGAGAAACAGAACTGCAATCGCCTCCCCGCTTCACACATAGGGATGAGGTTGGAAGCAGGTTAAAGGTAACTATGGAGAAGTACAAGAGATGCCAAGTTTTACTCAGACTTGCATCCAGGCCTGGTAGTACACTGGGAAGTAGGTGGAAGTCATCTGTTTTTAAGATGAATAAAATAAAACCCAGAAAGAAACTGAACTTGTTACTCAGCGTTAGAACTCAAGTTCTGCCTCCTACTTTTGATTCTGCTAAAGAACATCCATGAGCTTTGGATATGCTTGAGTTTTTTCTTCATTGGTTTTTTTTTTTTGTGAGAAAAAGGTGTTTTTGTTCAGAGGTTCAGTGGTGAATAATATCTCTTTATTTGAAAATTGCTGTAAAATATAATGATACTTGTGAATGGAAATACAACAATTTGGTTCAGTCTGATTTTTTAAATAATTTCATGAAATAATAGTGCCTGAAAGGTTTTGAATCTTTTCCTGTCTTCAGACTATATGATGTTGTTATGCAGTTGCCATGGAAAGCATGCGTGAGCTGCCAAGAACTTAAAACAGATCTTTGGATGTTAAGCTGGTAGGATTAAGTCATAGAGTTCAATTTTTGAAGAACAAAATATAGCATCCACTTGAAACACCACCTGTGTGCGGGAAAAACTGCTACTTACATTCCTTTGGTGCATCTGGAAGATGTAAGCTTCATTATTGGTCTACTTGGATGAAAAGTGAGCTTTTGAACGTCCACATTTGCCGGAGTGCTAAAAGTAGTTCTTCACAGAAGACTTAAAAAGTGATCCTTCAGGCTAGAACTTTTCGAATAGTGTTTACTTTCATATCAAAAAAGGCCTTTGTGGCCTCCGAGTAAACAAATGACATTTGATTTTATCACCCTGCTGACTATAACCACAGGATAAGGAAGTGGAGTACAAATGATGTTTTTTCAAAAGTTCATGGGCTTTGAAGTAAAATCGCTAAATGTCTTGGTGCTTCAAATAATTTTCAAGTCTTTTTTTTGTGGGGGGAGTAAACTATGGACCCTTATACATAGAGGGATGTCTTATATAATCTTGCCTTTCATTTAACAATCTATCCAGATCTCTGGCCTTTTCAAAAGGGAAAATATTGGGGGCCCGGTGGGATGGCTCAGTGGACTAAAGCGCCTGCTTGGGGAAGCTGGGGCGGCTTCAGGGACCATGGTTCGATCCCCGGCACCACCACATGCTGCGCCAGCCCTGCCCCCAGGGTGGGCTGAGCCGGCCATAAAAGATGAGTGAATAAACAAATAAAAGTTTGAAACAAGAAAAAAATAATAAATAAAATTAAAAAAAAAAAAAAAGGGAAAATAGAGCTAAAGAAACTAGAATTTCTCTGGAGAAATGCCTAAGTTTCGTCAGAATACAGTGCTCTGGAAGAGTGGTTTGTTAGATCTCACTGTGGTCTACATAGTCTTCTATAAACAAAAGCACAAACATTTTACACATGCTTAGTGAATAAGTTAAACTTACATATATTTTTGAAACTTATATTTTGAATAAATACATTAATATAAAAATCATAAGGTTAGATTATGATTTCTTCAAGTTGATACAGATCAGGGGTCAATGAACTGTTTTTTGTGAAGGGGCAGATAATACTTTTCGCTTTGCTGGCCACAAGATTTCTATCATCAGTGTTCAACTCACTTTGGTAAATAAGTGAATTCAGTTATGGTCCAATAAAAGTGTACAAAAACTTCTGGTGCATGCAGCAACTGTAGCTTGCTGACCCTGTGTCTACGTATACGGTCCTGTGCTATGTATGAAAGGAGATTGTGAAGGACACAACCATAAAAAGTATTTTTGGCTTTTTTTTTAATTTTCAAAGTAATTGTAATTATGGAGCAAACCAAAAATTGAACTCCAGAACAGTGTCAAAAGGCTGTTTCAGGTTTAATAACAAATGGCAAAGGGTTACCAATGCGGTCTCTTCTTAATCACTCACATCCCCAATTCTCAGATCCTCCCTACTCTCATAAGCTTGAATGGTATTTGTAGTTGACTAGGTCAAAGACTGACTTTAAGAAACATCCATTAAAGATGTTTACATTTGAAAGAAAGAGATACAAAACAACACCTCTCTCTCTCCTAAAAAAAAAAAAAAAAAAAAAAAAAAAAAAAAAAAAAAAAAAAAAAAAAAAAAAAAAAAAAAAAAAAAAAAAAAAAAAAAAAAAAAAAAACTCATTAAGAAAAAACTAAACTAAAATACAGCTGCCAGGAGAGCAGTTCTATATCCTTCCATATATCCACAGGAGCCATTTGGAGTACAACCAAACTGCACTTGTCACTCCTTTCCTCTCTGGCTCTTCTTATGGCTTTTCTTGGACCTTTCAGGAGATTTTGAGTGGCTCCTATGTCTGTGACTACGGTGATGACCTGGGGACTTGGAGCCGGATCTGTGTTGTCGATCATGGGACCTGCTTCTGTGGCGTCTTGGGTTCTTGCTCCGATGCCTCTCTCTGCGAGGTGAAGGACTTCTTCTTTTGGGAGATCAACTTCACCTTGTGGGAGATGGACTCGACTCCTCGTGTATCGCAGTGTGGGAGAGCGACGGGGCTTGTCCAAGTCTCGGGAGCTTCTTCGCTGATGATCAGACCATGGTATACTTTCCAGTCTCTCATCTTCTTCCTCTTCCTCTTCACTGGACTCTGCATCATCCATGTCTTCTAGAGCTCCGTGTCTCGAGGCTCCAACTGCTCAGCTTCTTCTGGTACATAACGTTTCTGTAGCCGCAGCAGAAAGATATCACAGACTCTCTCACTATGCAGCAGTTCATCGATAAACTTGTCTACATACATCAGTTCAAACTCTCCATTTCGGTTCCGGCTCTTGATTTTTCGATAGTCATTGTACAAAGGTTCCAAGTACTTACAACAATTGCAGCACCCGTCAGCCTCATGTAAAGCGCCCCCAACAGGCAGACATATTTGAAATCTTCATTTTTAATGAACTCTATGATGATATCCTTCTCTGGCCGAATCTGAAGCATTTTCAAGGTCAAGCACAGGAAGGGAGTTGGCTTTATGTTTCCACCATGGACGTCACCCACAAACCTCAACTCCGTGGCTTTATCAACAACAAGTTCAGCTGTCAGTCCAAAACATTTTTCTTTCCAATATTTAGATTCGTAGATTCTTGTTCTAATTATCTTCTCCACCACATATTGGGGGTTGGTGCCATGGATGCTGTGCGCATTCTTTGCTGTACGGTTTGCCATTTAAGAACACCTTCAGAGCTATATACAATTCCATGGAATCCTTTACTTTATCATCTCCAGGTCAGAGAATCACAATCGCAATCATGGAGGAAGGTGGGTGGAATAATAGCTGCAGAGTCAGATGAGGAAGTGTGCAGAGGGTGTCTGCACACCCCGGAATGAGGAATTCTGTCCCGAGGTCTGAAACTCACTGCAGTGCTCCGTGCAAGTTTCTATATGTCCGCTGATGGGTCTCCGACGGACACTGAAGAGTCTACGATGGAAAGCGAAAGATCCAAGCTGGAAGCTTCTGAGTCTGCACTGCAAGCCAGGTGATGAAGTCCAGGTCAAATGTGAAGACTGAAGCTCCTTCAATGAAGTGAAGTCTTGACTCCTTCCTCAGCCCCTTTATAAAGTCTCTTTGTGCTGAGTCACTCTGAGGTGGGCCCATTGCCAAATTGACACAATGCAACCTGGCACTCGGTGAAACTTTTTTGTCCTGCTGTCTTACTGCTGGGTAATGTCAGTACTTACAAGCTGAGTACCTGTGGATACTCAGGTTTAAGACTGGCTTTTCCTTCAGTATTTTTCTGCCTTTGCAAGTGGACTCAAGGTACTTCTAGTTCATATCACTATTTAGAGATAGTGCCATAAAAGTCTCTTCAATTTTATATGAGGAAGCATGGAATTTCACAGGTAATCTGCTTCTGTCTTTTTTGTGTTCATTAGGGCTTATCATACTACCTAGGATTAATAAATGCTAAATAATAATCATTTTTCATTTCACCACCATTCCCTTTATGATGTCTCTTTTGGCACCTTCAGAGATACTAACCTGTAGCTTTTAAAATGTTCTATTACACATTGTCAGCAGCACCTTTCTGATTAAATCATCCTCAAGAGAGTTCACTATGAGGCTGTAAGTATTCCTGACAGGTTGTTCTTGCATGGGTTTGGTTTCTCTTGTGTGAAGATGCAAAATCTTGTCAAAGCCTGCAAAAAATGAAGCGCATGTGAAACTCCTCAGTATCTATAACTCATAAAGGCGCTTTCCCTGAAAGTCAGAACTCAGATGAAGGCGGAGATGATGTAAGATGAAGCACGACTGTGAACTGATGATCAGGTGTTTGGTAGTATTGGGTGGAAGACTGGCACAGCCCTTGCAGGTGTTTATGTGTGGGAAGTATCTCCTGATATGTATAAAGCTTCCACGGTTAATCCAAGAATTTCTAGTTTATGACTTCATTTAGGCAAAGCCAAACTAGTAGTACTATTTTGGTAATTGTTCTGCACACGGCTTGTTTGACTGTCAACCTAATTTTTCTTTCCCACCATCCTTAGCGCAATGATTATAAAACTGTCTCTTTGGCTTGCCTTTCAGAATCTTTGCTGAACCTGGACTTGTGCCCAAAGCAGCAGGGAATTCTGGCCCATAAAGCCAGCACATTTTATAAGTACTGGCAGAGGAGGTTTATAGCTTTATTCCTCAAGCAGCATACAGGTCCAGGGGAGCAGGGAGCTGCAGAACCGTGCATGGGGGAGAAGTTCTGTCCAATCAGTGCTGGCCTCCTTGGCTTGGTGACTTTGTGTTTGGGTGAGACAGTACAGGGTGATCCGGATCTGGATGCTGAATAGTGTGATGAGGGAGTGACCAGCTGGGAAATACCTGCCGATCAAGCAAGACTGCAGCCGGGCAGATTCTGTTTTCTGAATTCAGATACATGGTTTCTGTAGTTGTAATAACCATCAAACAGCATGGCTTGTAAATACATCTCATTTTGGAACTTTAAAAATATACATAAACACCTGAAGTAAATCAGACCCGCATGTTCAAATATCGTATTGTCTTGCTAGGGTGAGAACACATATCTTTGTGTATTTGCCATTTAGAAAACATATATTCAACTGGTCATATTTGTTTCAAATATGCCTGTAAATGAGCAGCACATTAAGGATGCAGTTTGAGTTTCCCATCTCCCTTTCCTCATTCCCCTTCCCTCCATCCTAACTAATGCTGTGGAAGCAACACTCAGGGTTGTGACAGGAAGCCGAGGTCAATGCCAGATGGACGATTGTCAGGATTCACTGAAGAGACCACATAGGCAGTTGTGGATGGGCAGAAGGTGGGGACATCATGACAGCATCAGACTGTAAGTGGCCCTGGGCCCAAAGGGGAAAGGGAAGAACAGTTACTGGTTCCCAGTGGAGGCACTGGTGTGAAGCCAGCAGCCTCCACAGTGTGTTCATTTGGTCGAGGGGACACAGACCAAGGGGGACAGCCATGCAGAGAAGCAGCTGGTGAATACAGGCTCTATCTATCTATCTATCTATCTATCTATCTATCTATCTAGTTGTTTAGATTACCAGATATAAACATGCAACATTGGTTAAAAAAAAAGTTATAAGAAAAAGGATCAGAAAAAAATTTAGGCATTAAGCACTCCTTTCAATAGACCAGCAGAAATCAGCAGTACAGTTATCCATGGTGCACTGTAGATAAGCATGAATATTCTCTTTCTTTCTTTCTTTCCTCCTTTCTTTCCTTTCTTCCTTCCTTCTTGCCTTCTTTTCTTTTATCTTTTTCCCCCAGTTTTTCCTTCCTTTTGAATATATTCTTTCTCTTTCACAGTATCTATTGTACCTCTCAGATTTTATTGACTCTTTCAGGTTCTCATACTAGTGAGACAATACAATGTTTGTACATGTGAGTTTGATTTTATCTCACCAGTATAATCTTTAGTTGCATCCATTGACCTACACAAGCTTCTAGTTTATCTTTTTTTTTATATAGCTGAGCAATAGCTCATTGTATAAAAGTACCACATCACGTTTTAATTGTTATTATTATGGTTGGCTCAGCCTGTCCTGGGGGTGAGGCTGGCACAGCATGTGGTGCCAGGGATTGAACTGTGGTCCCTGTGGTTGCCTAAGCTTGCCTAAGCAAGTGCTTTAGACCACTGAGCTATCTTGCCAACCCCTACCACACCATTTTTATCCATTCCTTATCAGTTGATGGGCACTTGGGTTATTTCCAAGATTTAGCTATAACAAGTTGTTCTGCTGTAAATATATGTACATATATATTGCTATGGTACAATGTTTTTAGTTCATCTGGAAAAGCACCTAGGAGGGGGATAGCTGGGTTAAATGGGACCTCTAATCCTAGCTTTTTGAGAAGTCTGATTTCTACAGTGGTTGTACCAGTCTGCACTCCCACCAACAGTGGGGAAAAGTTCCTGTACTCCTGTTGACCCTCCAGCATTTCTTATTTGATTTCTTCTTATAGTTTCTTCACAATGGCCATTCTTTTCATGATGGGATGGAATTTCAGTGTTGTCTTAACTTGCATTTTTTGAATGCTCAATGTGTTGAACAATTTGTCATATACTTATTTGCCATTTGCATTTCTTCCTTTGTGAAGTGTATGCTCACCTTGGATGCCCATTTTTGGGTTGGATCTTTGAATTTGGGGCATCTGATTTTTAAAAACTCTTTATATGTTCTCGATTGGAGTCCTTTGTCTGAGGGACAGTTGGCTATAATTTTTTCCTATCTTGTGGTTTTTCTTTTCTTTCTTTGTTTTTTTTAATCTGTTGGTGACTTCTCTTTTTTTTAAGAATTTTTTATTTTATTTATTTATTTTTGTTGTTGTTGCAGAACCTTTGTTTGCTTATTCACTCATTTTTATGGCTGGCTCAGCCTGCCCTGAGGGCAGGGCTCGCACAGCATGTGGTGCCAGGGATCGAACCGCGGTCCCTGAAGCTGTCCAAGCTTTCCCAAGCAGGCGCTTTAGACCACTGAGCCATCCCATTGGGCCCCCTGGTGATTTCTTCTTACATTTCTTCTTAGTTACTTTTCACTCATTGCTGGGAAAGTGCCTGACACTCAAAATGAAGGAAGGAAAAGTTTATTTAGCTCACAGTTTGTGGAGGTTTCAGTTCATGCTCTGCTGGCTCCAAGGCAAAAGGCAATAGTTCTTGGCAGCAGAAACCAATAAAGAGCAGAGGAGGAGCAGAAGTTGTGGCATCCATCAAGCCTCTCTCTTCCAGATTTTGTGCCGACAGTCCACTGTAAAGATTTCACCTCCTCCACAGTGGTGTGGCTGTGAAGATCAAGCTCCTCCAAAGACCAGGACTTCTTTAAAGAAGCCGGGCTGGGGTGAGCTGGGCCGCAAAATCTTCCTCAACTCCTTTTTATATACTTTTTGTGCTGAATCACTCTGGAGTAGCCCATCTGGCCCTAGGGTAGAACGAATCAAACCTCAGGGGTGGGACCAATTACATCCCAGGGCAGGCCCTCTGTATCCTGCAGGAGTCACCCTGCCAAGCTTCCTCAAGTTGACATAATGTATCAACTACCACAAGAAACTTTTCAAGGGGCCTGGCAGGATAGCTCAGTGATGTAAAGCGCCTGCTTGGGAAAGCTTGGGTGGCTTCAGGGACCGCGGTTCGATCCCCGGCACCACATGCTGCGCCAGCCCTGCCCTTGGGGCGGGCTGAGCCAGCCATAAAAATGAGTTATATTTGTTTTGAGATGTTTTTCCATGACTTACATTTTCTTTCTTTTCTAATACTATGTGGCGAGTTATCATATGCCTAATGATCTATAGCAGTGGTTCTCAACCTGTGGGTCATGACCCCGGCAGGGGTCGAACGACCAAAACACAGAAGTCGCCTAAAATCATCGGAAAATACATAATGTATATCAAGTATTTACATTCTGAATCATAACTAGCAAAATTACAGTTTTGAAATAGCCACCAAAATTATTTTTTGGTTTGGGGTCGCTGCAACATGAGGAACTGTATTGCAGGGTCACGGCATTAGAAAGGTTGAGAACCACTGAATCCATTTGTTATCCATGGCTTAAAATTCAAGATGTCTTACAAGTAATAACAGAGAGGAGCAGCTGATATCTTAGTATGCTACACTAGCTTGGTTTTAATGGTGAAAATCTAGCACAGATACTTTCACTCATGGAACTTCCCAGTGATCATCAGATTATGTCTAAGAGGTGACAGCCTACTGAGACCAGCCGTAGAGCAGAATTTAATGACTGTTGTTCATGATGTTGTGCTGCAATATGAGGAAAATATCTCTCAGTCCATTTGGTACCACTAGCTGGCTCTGAGCCAGTGCAGTGTGATCTTTGTCCTTGCTGACTTTTAGCTGGTGACAGAAAAAGAAAATTAGCTGGTGATAGAAAAGACCCTTTGTTTTCTGAATGAAAGATGACTGCCTCAGATGGGAACAGGAGCAAAAAGGCAGATGTCTCCTCCTTGGGTAAGATGACAAGAGATCTATGAAGCAAGGATGATACTTTGACTGAAACTGGACTGATCAAAGAAGACATTTAAATCTCATACAGAGAATCTACAAATCTCTTCCTGCTCTGTAGGAAGTGCAGAGGTGGGATAGACTTCAGTGTAGCTTGACTATGTTATGAAAGACCCACATTCTTCCCACATCTTTGCTCTGCCATTCTGAGTGGATTTTTTTCCCCCCTCAGCCTTCAGGAATTTTTCTGGAGTAGTTCCAGGGATCATGTTCCTTTGGAGAAAACCTCCAGACATAAGGAAATGTCTCTCTTTCAGGAGGGTAGAAACTTTCTCCAGAACATCCATCTCCCTCTAGGTTTCTTGTCTTATTGGTCAGAATTGAGTTTTCTACCAATTATGGGGATGGGGAATGACATGGACCTTTAGGGCTCGTTTCTAGACTTGGACATAGGCTAGGGTCTCTCAAAAGATATGGCTACTCAGGGAAAGGGAGGGCATCTGAATAGAGCCTGAATCTTCTTAGGAAAAAACAAGGAGTGGGAAAATGGGATGGAAGAATGGAGACTGGGAAGGAAAATGATAGTTCCAATTGCATCTAGACAGTTTACCTACTTCAAATATTACACTTAGACATAACTTTTGCACAACTGTGTAAGAGATGAGTGAGTAATCTAGGTGCCACAACTTATTGCTTTGTTTTTGATAACTTCAATGTTGCAGAGTTTCTTTTCATATTTTGTAGTCAGGAAATCATTCATACGGTAACCTCTGTGGAGCTGGAATACCTGTATGAGTTCCCCGTGGCTGTATAAATCTATTTTCTAGCCAGTAGTAGGATAAAGAAACCATGACTTTTGTCACTGGTAGGTGAAATATATTGCCATCTGTGATATAATTTCAAGTTCACAGAGGAGGGCTATCTTTTGGCTGGGAGAAGTAGACCTACATATTGTGTAAAACACAATAAAGTTTGAACTACAAAATTTTTGAGATAACACTTTAAGTTTTACTGAAACCATATTGGTAGGAAGTGGGAAGATGAGAATAAGAACAATAGACACTGAAGAAGTAGCACTGGAGAACCTAGGACATGAAAGCTCAGATTCTCTTGGGCTGCAACTCTAATGGCAGGTTTTATATCAAATATACTGTTTTTTAAATTATATTAACTTTAATGAGAAAGAAATAACAATGAGACAGTTTCAAAAGAGGTTAATAGGACAGTTACAATAATTAATACATTATATATTGTTGTCTTCATAGTAGTTGTTCAGAGTACAAGTTGCAGGCATGATAACTTTTCTAAACAGTATTAGTACAAATCTTTCTTCTCATTGAACTAAGAGAAAGTAGCTGTATGTATCATTCAATAGTCCATAATAGTAGTGGGTTATCAGCAGAACTGGCAATATCAGAAACCATTGACTTTTACAGCTCAGCATATTAATATAGCTTTACTTTTTATACCTTGTGGTTAGACTTTCCTGCTGGGTGGTCAAGACCAAGATAAAACAAGACCTATATAACAAAAATGTAACTTTCATATCTGACAAGGTCAGTCAAAATCCCTCAGGATTTACCCTGAAACCATGTACAGCATATACTGTATTTGTTAATTCCATAAATATTTATTGTATACTGTTATGCCTAAAAGACAATAGCACATAACCAAAGGCTATTTTGTCTAAGGAGGAGGCTTCCACCTGAGAAGAGAAGAGTAGAAATGGTTGTGTGTATGCATTTATAGTTATGATTTTAAAGTAAAATAGTAAGGTATGATTTGAAGTATAATATCCAAGTTACATTTAGTTCAAGTTTTATGATACAGGTCTCTCTCCGTTTAGCAAGTAGTTCTTGCTTCCACCCATAATACCTTCTACTTTGTACAATACCTACTTTTAGAACTGCCCATCTCACCCATGCTAGTATATAAACTCTGAGGGCAAAGACCCTGCCTGCCTTTCATATCTTTTGTCTTAATGGTGCCTAGAATTAGTACCATGCATATAAATGTCATTAAGCCTGTGTTAAATGCATATAAACTAATATGATACTAGATTCCAAAGAGAAACACAAACAGAACAACCGGGAAAGATACCTAATGCTTTTGATTTGTTCCTCTGTGCAGATTTCTTTGGAACCAGAAATGACATTTAAAAAAAAAAAATACATGTACCTTTCTTTACCTCTCTACTTTTTTCTTTTTCTTCTTTTAAATTTTATTAATTTTCATGAGAAAGAAATAATGAGACAGTTTCAAAATAGGTTAGTAGGACATTTACAATAATTAATACATTGCATATTGTTGTCTTCATAATAGTTGTTTAGAGTACAAGATGGAGACATGATATCTTTTCTAAATATTATTAGCACAAATCTTTCTTCTCATTGAACTAAGAGAAACAAGCTGTAGATATAGTCCAGTAGTCCATAATATCAGAAGAACTGATAATGTCAGAAGCTGATGACTTGAGCCTTTTACAGCTCAGCATATCAATATGGCTTTACTTTTTATACCTCGTGGTTAGACTTTTCTACTGGATAGTTAAACCCAAGTCAAAGCAAGACCTAAATAACAAAAAAAATGTAACTTTTGTATCTGACAATGTGAGTCAAATCTCCTCAGTATTTACCCTGAAACCATGTACAGCATTTTGTAGAACTTTTGTCAGTGTCAGCCATCTGGATGAGCCACGACCATTGCTTTGTTCTCTGTGAAAGCCTGAGAGAATGTTTTCCTTCTAGATGACTCTAGGTGACATCTATCCTTTTCCTCTGTAGCCCCATAATCTCCTTGAACAGAAACATTGGGATGCCACTGAGTTATTGGATGTTATAGTACAGGTTCTCTTATGTCCTGAGTTCTTACTGACTTTGAAGGGCAAGTGAGAACTTAGGGATTAAACAACAAAGAGAGAGCAAGGAGACAAGTTAGGAAGCATAGCAAGAGCAAAACTGTGCTTTTATACAAACAAGATGGTTAAGACATGGTTCCAAGCATTTTCAACAGGTCTTTGAAACCAGCAGTTAATTGGTAGACTTCTCACCCTGACTAACTATATATGTGAACTAAGCAACTACACTGAGGATAAGAAATGTGTAAATTAAAACCATGCTTGGAATATTTATCATTCGGGTCTTCTAAATGTATACTGCTTCTAATGTCAAACCAATTATTGCTATACTCTCTCTCAAGCAAATGCTTGTTTACGAAAAAGGTAGTAAAAAATAATGAGACAAGATAAAAATTCCATAGGATTAACCTGATATAATTTTGTATATGGTTAGATTTCTAAATTTCTGTGTAAAAATGTGTAATTATTTTTTATTACATTCTATAGGGATTTATTAGATATCAATGATTGGTGGAAAACTGGTTCCATTTTAAGTCTAAGGCACTTGATATTCAGAAAGATAATAATGCTAAGCTCAAGTCCTTATGTTACAGGGTAACAATATCATTAGGCTTCTCTTCTGGAGAGTTAACAGCTTAAGCTTGCAGACCAAAAAATTAGAGAAAAAGAATGGCTACAAGGATAGCCAATATTCTACTTTTTTAATTAAAAAATTTAAAAATGAGTTCAATTCCTGGCACAACCAAAAATACATACATACATACATACATACATACATACATACAAAAATAAAAAATAAGAGCCGACCAGATAGCTCAGCGGACTAAGTGCCTGCTTTGGCAAGTGCAGGGACGAGGATTTGATCCTCAGTCCCACCTGTCTCCACAGCTCTGTCCCCAGGGTGCACTGATCCAGTGACCAAGTCCAGGTGTGGTGGCACACGCCTGTAATCCCAGCAATGGGAGGCTGAAAACAGAAGGATCAGTATGAGTTCAAGCCATATAGTAAGATCCTGCAGCAAATACATTTTAAAAAATGAAAACAAATTTAAAAATCATTTATTTCTTTATTTGGTAGTGATCTTCCTGTCTCGGCCTCCCCAGCACTAGGACTACTGGTGTGTAGGACCATGACCAGTTTCAGTGGCCACGGTGTGCTGGAGGTTTCAGAGCCAGCATGTAGTACCAGGGACTGAACCTGGGTCCTTTAGCTTTCCAGGCAGGTGCTTAGAGCACCAAGCTATCTCCCCAGTCCAACTCTGTAGTTGTTGAATATGTTGATTCTCATGTTCTTGGAAAAGCGGTTGAGTTCTCTTATGGCTTACATCTAGATGTCCCCTCAAAGCCTCATGCTTTCATAAGTGGGGTTTTGGGCTGTCACTGGATCATAAGTGTATGCTACTGAATTATGCTACTAGATTATGGTACCACTGATGGTTTATGTGTGGGTGTGATGCTGAAAGGTGAAATCTGGTGAGAGAAGATGGGACACTGTGGCAACATCTGGATATATAATATAATAATATAATATATATTGTAATAGACTGCCTCCTCTTTCGACTATCATGGAGTCAGATGACTATGGGCTGAAATCTCTCCAATCTGTGAGCTAAAATAACCCTTTTCTCCCTTAACTTGTGGGTGTCAGATACTTTGTTCCAACAACAAGAAAGTCAGTAAGGCTGTTCTCATCTTTGGAAGTGCTTGGGACCTCAGTGTCACTGAGGATGGCTGTGGTACTTTTTGGGGGAGCTCTGGTTCTTACTTTGAGTATCATTTCTTGGGTCCAGCGCAGATCCCTCAGTCTGATGGCACAGATCCTTTATCCTTATGGCACAGACTTTCTAGCTTTCACCACTGAACTCTGGGCCTTCCCAGTGCAGATCAGTGAAACAGGCCTGTATGAGACATTATCATGGGCTCTCGTCCTCCAGTTGGACTTGGGAGGGGCATTTCCATGGGCTCTAGCTCTTCGCTGGACTGATGCAGGATGTTGCTATGGGATTCAGGCCTTCCTCTGGATTCTTTGGGTCTCTAGTGTGTGGACACATTTCCCACATACTTCTGTATTTGACTTTTTTGGTGACTATGATAAAATAATCTTATTATATTATGTGTCCTATATTAAATTGTTTTCCTTGCAAATCCTAACTATAACAGCTTGATTTGTAAAAATTGTTACTGCAGTTTGCTCCATCCTGAGCTAGAATCAATTTAAAGGAGATTTTACATATTTATTTAAGAATGGCTTATAATGTATTTTAGAGTCAGTATTGATTCTCCTTGTCTTTGTGACTACATCTCTGACAGGTGTTTTTGTTATGCTGCTATTGCACCGTAAAGTAATAGGCTCTGAGATTCTATCATTGCCTACTCTTTATATCGCAGCTGCCTGATAATAATTTGATTGTATCTCTGCCTGATGTTTAGTACTTTTCTCTTCCAGATTGCTTTTGTTGGGGAAGTATTTACCACAAGATATTGTTATACCTATAAAAATAAATAAAACAGCATTTTCACACACTTTTCACAGTTGTCTAGGCAGGCACCGCAGCTTAGGCTGGCTTCTGCAGATAGAGAATATTCCAGTAATTTGTCTGCTGCTACATAGCTGCCCCCTGGTTTAGTGGCATAAAGTCACAGCCATTTTATTAGAGTTATGAATGCCATGGGCTGTAACACAGAGTGAGGATTGCTTGTCTCTACTCTGAGATCTGGCACCTGTTATAAAATGACTCAAATTTTCCTGGTTGACATTAATACCTGTGTGCTGGAATCCTAGAGTCTTCATCAGGTGCACACCTGGCTCCTGGGCTGGGCTGACCTGAATGCAGCTGTGTGGAGACTGTCTGCTAGAGTCACCTTGTGTGGCTTGGTCTTCCTCACAGCATGGCTATCTTCCTCACAGCATGGCTAGCTAAGGGTAGTAGTCATAGTCATTTTGACACCCAGTGCTTCACAATGAAGGTACCAATGAGTAGGGTGAGAGCTGCATGCCCCCTGCTGACCTAGGCCCTGCAGCCTCTGTGACTGCTTGTGGATCACTTCTGCTGTCTTCTCTTAGCTGCAAGAGAGTCACTATGACTGGCTCAGATTCAAGGGAAGGGGATTAGATCTGAACTCTATTCAGAAACAGTGGCACATTGTATTTATTTTTCTGCCTTTAAAGTCTTTAGAAACAATGGCTTACTCTTTTGTTAAGTCTGGTCTTCATTATTTTTCAATTAATCAAAGGATTTATTGGTCAAGGGACAAGTTAATGAGGAATCTATAAAAATGCAATGAGGCATAATAAGGAATAAGGTAAAAGAAAAAGTTTGTCTTCAAGAGAGCCTTTAGTTTAATCAGAAAGCTAGCATGAAAGTCTATAAAGGTTGGATGTGGTGGCATATGCCTGTAATCCCAGCATTGGGGTGGCCAAGACAGGAGGAGCACAAATTTAAACCTAGCTTGGGCAATTATGTGACTTAGCAAGATCATATCACAAAATAAATATACATTTTTTAGAAGATTGGGGATGAAGTTCAGTTTGAAGATCCAATCTCCAATACTAGGGAGGGATATATGTATGAGTGATAAACATTTATAATGCAGTGTATCAAGAAATGCAAAAGGGCTGGCCAGATAGCTCAATGGATTAAAGTGCCTGCTTAGGCAGACCCAGGGACCTGGGTTTGATCTCAGTTGTGTGGTGCCCTGCAACCCCAGGGTGCACTGAGAGAATGACTGAGACTGGGTGTGGTGGCACACACCTGTAATCCCAGTACTTGGGAGGTTGAAAACGGGAGGATCACTACAAGTCTGCTCTGTGTAGTGAGACCCTGTACTCAACACGTAAAAAATTTAAAAAGAAATGCGAATCAGTATGTTGTAAAATAGGCTGTGGATGTGTGTGTGTGTGTGTGTGTGTGTGTGTGTGTGTGTGTGTGTGTAAGGCACTAGAGATTCAATCTAGATATGCTCTACCATGGAGCTGCATCCCTAGTCTCCCACTCCGTTTTCTGAGAGGGGATCACAGTCATTTCCTAGGAAGGATTCAGATTTTCAATCTTCCTACTCAGTCTCTCTTAATGATGACATTATAGCAGTGCACCACAACATTCAGTTTATAGTTGTGGAAATTTTATACTAGGTTCATGTTTTGCATCTCACACCCAAGGGAATATATGGAATACATTGGCACATATCAACTAAGCAAGCATTATTAAGCTCAAGTCTGAAAGGGAGAATCAGATGGAAATGGATTAGAGATGGAAGAAAATGAGAGATTGTTTTTCCAACTCTTTGAATATGTATATGAGGAAATGAAGGGTAAAATCACAGACAGTCCAGGGAGGCAGAAAGATTGGCAGATTATTTCTCCTGGTCCTTAAGCTTGGGAATCATATTTTATATGACTCTCCGTTAAAGCTTTAATTCTGTCAGTCTGTTTGTGCCTGTCAGTTTAGGCTATTAAACTTTGATAAAAGATTATTTCAAAATCTCACTGACTTATAACTGAGATTCATTTCTTTCTTATGCTGCAAGTCTTTGGTGTATGTTCTGTGGCTTTCTCTGATGATATATTTATTCTGGGACCAGACTGAAAAATGGCACCAATTTACAGTATTGTTGACTGATGTGGACTAAAGATATCATGTCGTAGCAAATATTGACTCTTACGGTTTCAGCTTAAAGTTACAAGCTGAGTCTGATATCCACAAATTAGAAAGTGTGACTACTTCAGGGAGCACAGTGAGGGACACTATATATTTTGAATAAGCATGTGTGCATGGAGCAATGCACATAAAATGCTTAGTGAACGTGGCACTCCATGCAAATGCAAGCTGCTCTTGTCTCTTGTTCTAGTTCTGTTGTTACGGTTTCTGTCTAGCTGCCCCCCCAAAGCCTCATGTGGTCATGGGTGGGGCTTTTCTGAGGTGATTGGATCTAGGCTATGGGATGCTAGGATTAAGGGTGCCCCACCCTGGGTGTGAGAGCTATCTGCCCTGAAGGCAGGATGGAATTACAAGGGACAGAAAGAGAGTTGCTGCTGTGGCTTGCTTCTTCACTGCTCCGTAGCCTTTTGCCTCTCCTGCTTTTCCATGGACTCTTTTTCCTCTGTGATGCCCTTTGCCACACCACCCGGCCTTGCAGCCAGCCAACCAGGGTCTGAAACTTCTACAAACTGTGAGCTAAAATAAACCTTTCTTTTCTAAACTTTGGGTGTCAGATATTTTGCCTCAGCAAGAAGAAAAGTAAACAAGACATCTGTCCAAAATCTACCAGTGGTGAATTGGAAGCTATGACCCACGTAGATCAAAACCCAATCCAGATCAAAACCCCTTTTCACCCTTTACTGCTCAACAAAACATTCATTTCATGAATGAAGTATCAATCAGCATTCTCTTCGCCAGATATAAGGGCTATTTTTCTAATCATGAATTTTCTGTATGTTTATGTATATCTATATAATCATCCCTTCATATTGATGAGTTCTGCACCAATAGACTCAACCAACTTCACACAGATAAAAAAATATTCAACAATTTCTGAACATATTCTCTTTGTTATTGTCTAAATGCTACAGTCTAGCAAAATTTATATGACATTTGCATTACATTTGGTATTTTGACTTAGAGTATAGGACATGTCAAGGTTACATGGCAATATTAAGCCATATTATATAATTGAGCATCCACAGATTTTGATGTCTGTGGGATGTCTTAAAACCAATCCCCAGTCGTTAGTAAAGGATGACTACATATATGTGTATATGTATGTGTATTTTTGGTAAGACTTGTTCTAAATAGCCATCATGGTTTTCAGTTTGATTGATAATTTTGTACTGTGTGCTAGAAAGCCTTAACACACATCTTAAACCAACCTTTTCAACTTTATGTGCTTTATTTGCGGAAGGGAGATTTCTGTCACACACATTTTTTTTCCTGACAGAATTTGTCCTAAAAAATATGTAAATTCCATTACTAGCTATTTTGCTCTCCCATAATTTTCATATTCATCTCTGAATTATGCTTAAAGGAGGCAAGATCGATGATGTGAGCTCTTCAGTGTTTTATGTGAGATTTATATGCAAACTTTTTGTGAACCATCACTCCCAGGCTCCTCTTTTTTGACTCACGCAGGCATGAAAACTCAGGCGAAGTCGCTTGTTATAGAAGCAGATCTGCAGAATCCATCAGATTGTTTGCGAAACTAAAAGAGCCGCGACGGTTTTGATCTTTAGAGCACTTCTTTTTAGCCTTTCATGTAGTGTTGCTAGTTGCTTCCAGATTTGATGTTCTTTCACCCAGGGGGTTTTGAAGCCAGTCTCCACTCTACTCTTGCTTCAGTTTGTAGCACTGACATGGTCGTTCCGAGGGACGGGAAATTGAGTTCTGTCTCTTGGCTATGGATTGTTGAACACGTTGCAATATAGTTTTGTTATACTACTAGCCCGACGTGACCTCTGTACAGGAATTTTTGTATATTTCACAAAGCAAACATAAATCCACTGAACCTTAGTCATGGCCAAAAGCCAAACTGAAAAAGAAAAAAAAAACTTTTGAAGCATAGATTTAAAACCACTGCAGCATTCATTTTATATAGGTCAATGAATTATGAAAGTGAGGAATATTACCCTTGTCTTAGCTGCCCCTATCTCCCCAGAAGGCAAATCTGGTGTCAAGTGCCATTATTTTTACAAGGCAAAAATGCAGGAGATAAAATAATGGGTATTTCCTGGTTTAAAAAACAGTAACAGGCTCTAGATTGACTTATTCTACATTAGCTTGTCTCAGTATATACTTGGACATGTCCGCTTAAGTGGTTCAGTTTTTGACATGTGGAGAATAAACTTAAAGTGACAGCCTAAGCTTTTCACAGTGAGCAAGTTCCACTGCAGTTAACACACAATAACATTAATGCTAGAGGTTAATCGGCTAATTAACAATGCAACCCAGTCTGGGGCGTAGTAGTGCACACTTGTAATCCCAGCGCTGGGGAGGCTGTAAATAGATCACTATCTTGTTCTAAATAGTGAGACCCTGTGCCAAATGCATAAAAATAAAAACAATGCACCTTGGTAGTTTGCACCCCAATTTGTATACATCTAGTGGAAGAGCCTGCAGGAGTCTATGAAATCTTGACTACAACCATTTTTACTATATTTTTGTAAAAGGAAGACCAAAATGTGACAATTCTGTGATATGACTCACAATATATAGCTATAAAAATTCCAGGAGGGAGCTGGCCCTGGTTATGGGGCATGCAGAGACAGTGATTAAGACTAGGAGTTGTGGCACTTGCCTGTAATTCCAGAATTTTGGGAGGCTGAAAACAGGAGGATCGCTATGAGTTGGATCTATGTAGGAGACCCTGTAGACCCTGTAACCCCTTTCCTCAATGCATTTTAAAAAAATTCTAAGAGGTGAATGTAAATATTTAAATATTACAAATATAAGGAATGATTTTTAAAAAATGGGAAATGCTTAAATTACAAAGCAATTCTGGGCCAGAAAGGCAAGGCAGGGTGTTTTCTAATCTTGGACATCAAGCTGTATTACAAAGCTACATTGATAAAAACAAGATGAAGAAGAAAAAAAAAAAAAAAAAAGCAGAAAAACAGACTCATGGATCAGTGGAACAGAATGAAGATACAGAAGCAACTCTAGGCACTCTCAACTCTGTTATCTTTGACAAAAGGGCCAAATATTTTCACTGGAGGAAAAATAGCCTCTTCAGCAAATATTGCTGGGAAACCTGGCCAGCCACATGCTGAAGTTGAGCCAAGGTCCCTGTCTCTCACCACGTACTAAACTAAAATCAAAATGGATCAAAGATCTAACTGTGAGAACAGAAACATTTAATTTGGTAGAAGACAATATAGGTAAAACTCTAGAAGACATGGTTGTAAGCAAAGACTTTCTGAGTAAAACCCTGGTTACACAAGAAAAAATCCTAAGAATCAACAAATGATATCACATCGAACTGAAATGCTTCTGTATAAGAAAAGAAACAACCAACAGAGCGAATAAAGAACCTATGGAGGGGCCCGGCAGGATGGCTCAGTGGTCTAAAGCACCTGCTTGGGAAAGCTTGGGCAGCTTCAGGAACCACAGTTCGATCCCCGGCACCACATGCTGCACCAGCCCTGCGCTCGGGGTGGGCTGAGCCAGCCATAAAAATGAGTGAATAAACAAGCAAAGGTTCTGAAACAAGAAAAATAAAAATTAAAAAAAAAAAAAAAGAACCTATAGAATCTAAAAAAAAATTGCCAGCTACTCCTCAGGGGTAGAAGTAATGCTTAGAATATATCAAGAGCTTAAAAATTATACACTCCCCAAAGTTAAAGATCCAATTAAAAATGGGCACCTGAAATGAAGCGACACTTCTCAAATGAAACATACTCATAAATACAGGAAAAATCACTCATCAGTTCAGAAACACAGATTAAAACAGCACTGAGATTCCATGTCACTCCAGAAAGAATGGCTGGCATCAAGAAATCAATAACTGATGCTGGCTAATCTGTGGGGAGAAAGGAGCCCTTTTCTATTGTTGGTGGGACTGCAAGCTGATAGAGCTGCCATGGGAATAAGTATAGAGATTCTTTAACAAACTAAAAATAGAAATCCCTTTTGACCCAGCTATTCTCATTGTAGATATCTTCCCAATAAAGACATATCCACAGTAGAGTTAAAGACTCAGTGATTTACCCATGTTTATAGCAGCACAAGTCATAATAGCTATATCTTGGAAACAGGCGACATGCCCATCAATTGATGAAGGAATACAGAAAATGTACTGATACTGTACCATAAAGAAGGATAAACTTGACTCATTTATAGGAAAAATGTATGCATATTGAGACCATAGTTACAAGTGAAGGAACTAAGATACACAAGTTTAAGTATCACATGATTTCTCTTATATGAAAATTTTAATATATATCAGGTATGAAGTAAAAGACAGATAATAGGAAAAAGGAGAGAGATAAATATAATGCAATGTGGACAATATATTTGAAAGTGTACCTTGACTTAAAACAACTGTTTTACCTGCATACCTTATGTAATTTTTGGCCTGTTAGTTTGGTTTATAATCTGTATATACGATAACTAACTTTAGAAGGGCTTACAAATACATTAATCTGATGTTGGAAAAATATGAGTGGATTGAAGGAAGGGGAACAAATAGAACTGAAATGCATTAGGTGCACATACTTATTTCCTGTAGTGAATATAATCATTATGTGCTGTGAACATGTACTAATAAAAGTAAAAAATTAGGGGCTGGGGAGATAGCTCCGTGGCACAAGTGCCAGCCTGGCGAGTGCAAGGTTGTGAGTTTGCACCCTGGTCCCGCAAAAAAAAAAAAAAAAAAAAGTGAAAAATTATTACACTAAAAGACAGATTGCTGTAAACCCCTCTCAAATTATCCTCCCTCGCATGGTTCTTGCCACTTTCTGAAGCTGTTTTAGAGTCCTCTTTTGTGAATGTCTTTACAAACTATAAAAGGGCTGGGGAGATAGCTCAGTGGAATAAGTGCGTGCCTGGTAAGCGCAAGATCCCAAGTTTGATCCCTGATACCACTGGAAGAAAAAAGAAAAAAGAAAAAGAAAAAAAGAATTACAAGCTATAATAAAAAAACATGGTAAATACACCTGCGCACTGCCATCCAACTGAACAACAGACTAGTAAAAACATAGTGTTTTTATCCACCTTATTCACCGAGTCCAGTACCACCTTACTTCTAGCTCTTTCCCACAGTCAAAATGACCATGAGAAGTAAACTTTTTGAATCAACTCAGGACATCAAAGCAGTGCACCAATAACAAAGACACCAATAACAAAGGGCATCTAGAATTGCTTCAGAAAGGGGCAAGAACTCTGGCATGAGTGTTTTCAAAACAAGCGGGCACATTTGAGGGGTATTAGTAGCAATGTATCTTTCGATATAATTAATACATTTAAATACAGCATATTTTCCAATACCTTGCAGTACCTTTTCTTGCTCTGTAAATTAGTGGGCATTTTTAGAAATTCTCTGGCATCTGTGAGAATTAATTTTGTATTTAATCTAATATTTTTAGGATTAGTTTGATGCTTATATTGTTCAGGAAGACAGGAACAAGAAATATTAACTTCAATGTTTCCTGGCACGGATTCCATTGGTCTTTTATTTCTCATATTTTTGTTCAGTTTATGTCAGTTACCCTTGCATAGCCTTCATTGAGAAAGCAGTTTATTTTTCCCAGTATATGTAATAATGCACACACGTATAGTGCCTAGAGGTGCAAATAAACTTCTGAAATCTCACACTTTGAAGTGCTACAAGCATGAAAGTAAAACTTGAAGAGTTTTCCCAAGTTTTAAAGGCATGGGGTGGGCTCTGAAGCTTGCTTCAAAAAGCTGCTGTTTTTCCAGTGTAAGTCTTCAGATTGTTCCATAGAGGATCAGGTGTTTCTGGCAATGGAAAAAGACAAAAATCCCAAGAAACAGAATTGAAAGTAAAGAAAAAGGAAAAGGTGGTGAGGTGGTGTGAACAGTGAGCTTTTGCTGTGTCAGCCACAGTTCAGTACCACAGCCAGAATTTGGCCAGATCTCTTCCGATGCTCTGATCAGCTAGGCTGCCTTGGACTTGGCTGTAGGCCATGGGTTCCATTCAGGTAATGTGTGGTAAATCTCAATTCTCTAGGGTCTTTGGGCTGCCCAGAATTTGTTCTTTTCATGGTGACTGCAGAAGCTCAAGGGCACAGTCCTACTTCACTATCCTCTTCTTACAGCACCCCTGCTGAAACAAGTCATGAGTCCATGTGCACCATCTGTGGAGGGGAAGAGGAGGAACCTAAATTGTACTGAAAAATGATCTAATCTACCAAAAATGATCTTTAGTGTTTTGCACTTTGGTTTTGGAGCAGAAGCCTGGCTTGACATGTTGTTCATAAAGATGAGGCTAGAGTGACAGGGAGGGAGTGATAGGCCATGTCAAACACAGTAATACCAATGATGGTAACAATCATAAAAGTAGGATGCCATGAGCCATGCTAATAATAATAAAAGTAGAAGCAGCATACGCACTTAGTGTGCATTAAACTTTCTTCTTTGCACTTTGCAAAAATTACCCTATTTATTACTTATATATCCTCATGAAAATGATGCTATTAATTATCACAATTTTTAGATGAAGAAACTGGAAGGCACAGGCATTTGGTGGTTTGACTATCATCATGCTCTTGAGTACGTGGTAGAGCAGAAATTTGAATCCAGGCTCTGGTGCACAGAAGGAATGGAAGAAAAGAAAAAAGAGAAAAAAAAAAAAAAAAAAAAAAAAAAAAAAAAAAAAAAAAAAAAAAAAAAAAAAAAAAAAAAAAAAAAAAAAAAAAAAAAAAAAAAAAAAAAAAAAAAAAAAAAAAAAAAAGAGGAAACAAGATAGTCAGGGAGGAAGCAGCTAATGTTGGCAAAACTTAATGCTGGATTATAGCATCTTCTGTTTGGAGAAGAGCAGGACACAGGAGACCTTATATCCCAAGTCTATCTTGTTATGACTTGATTTAGCCACATTATTTTAGTACATCGTTTTATTTCTTCTGTTAAGATTCGAAGCATAGCAGGCAGTCTTTCCAATCCGGGGACTCTCTGGCAGCGAGGTGGGCTGGCTCACGGTTTTATCTGTGTTTGCTTGATCTCTTAGACTCTTCTATCAGACTGATTTTAGTTTCAGGGTGTGTGTCCTTCCCCTTTCTTCCAGTTGCCTGTGTGTTAGTTGAATTTCTCTTAATAACTCTGAATGAAGCACCTCCTCTATTGAGCTAAGTTGTCTCCTCCAGAATTCTCTTCTGGACTCATATCCATTTAGTAGTTTTAGCTTCAATTTTGGAGACTTAGAAAGTAGTAAAATCATCAGAAGAGCTATGCAGAGAGAGGTAACATACAAGATGGCAGAAGCAGGGATTCCAGAGCATCTCAGTGGACTTCAGTAATGGATTGAAACAAGTAAGACAAAACATAAGAAGAATTAATTTAAAGTCCAGCATTTAGAGTTAAGGAAATCAATTGTACACAAGTCCTGAATCAGGGAAATCAACTTTGACGGCAAATTACATGCCCAAGTCTTCAGGGTTTTAGTTGGTCATAAGACCAATATGAGCCAACAACGTGACATTCCTTCTAAAACAGAACCAAAAGAATCTTAAATGCAATCTTTGGTCTTAATATAGTACTAATTATACAGCGAGGATAATAATAAATATAGCCACAGGGTACTTTGCAATATGAGGAGGATGTGTAAGAAGTGCTTTTGATCACAAGTACTTTAGTTAGTCAAGATCATCACATTTAAAGAGGAGCACTGAGAAATAAACAAGATATGGGACATAGCAGAAAGTATTCATGCTTTCAAACTGCATTTATTGAATGCTGACTATGTTCCTAGCCCTCTTCTGGGTATTGAGGCTAAGGAATGCTCAAAACTCAATGTCACCTGAAGTTATCACAAAAAAGTAAAAATAACATGCCTTCAAAAGTTAATATTTTTGCTTTTTGCTTATTAATTGCCTAAATAATAAACAAACATATGATGTATGCTTATTATATACATTTTGAGACCAGAGAAATAGAAATGTCACTCATCATCCCCCATTTGTAGGCAACCACATTTTTTAAAATTTTTATTTTCATTAGTACATGTTTACAGTACCCAGTGATCATATTCCCTGTGGGGAGCTGGTACTTACCTGGACATAGCACATCTAAATCATTCCCCTCCCCCCCCAATTCCTGATCTCCTTTCCATTTGCAAAGGAGCCGTTTCCCTATTTTCTGTTATTTATTATTTAGCTTACACTTTATGTTTTAGTTTTCTCCTATAAAAGAAACCATGCAATATTTAAGCTTGCATGTCTGAGTTATCTCACTTAACATGTTCTCCAACCGTCCTTTATTCTCCAAATAAGCACTGCATTTTCTTTATTTATTCACGTGTTGATATATAGGCTTTCCAGAATTTAACGACTGTAAGTTGTGCTTCTATGTTTTTAGCTTTTGGGTGGAGATAACTCAAGGAGGACTAGAACTTCAGATTCATTGTGGGCCTGTTTTTCTGTGATCTCAAAATCTCCAATCTTAATGACTATAGAAAATAAAAGAAAAAGTGTGAAAATATGCATGAATGTTGGGTGAGATCTGAACTGGGATGTATCAAGTTCATCTACAGTTGGTCAGAACTCAGTCACATGACCCACAAAAAATGCTGCGTCCCAGGGTTTGTTTTTAAACTCTGCTCAAGGCCATTTGTTGAGTACTGAGCCACTCTACTTGTCTTTGTTTTATTATAGTCATTCTATGTGCTATTAGAAACGTATTACTCTTATTTATTTAAGTTTTATTTGTCTTCAAATTGATTTAAAATTATAGGATGGCTCAGTGGTCTAAAGCGCCTGCTTGGGAAAGCTTGGGCAGCTTCAGGGACTGAGCTGGCCATAAAAATAAATAAATAAACAAACAAAAGTTCTGAAACAAGAAATAAAATAAAAAATTCTTAAAAAAAGATAAAATTATTTTGATAGCTAGTTTAGTTTGGATCTCTTTTTTTAAAATAGCATTCAGGTTTCTCTTTATGGATTTTATGCTGTTGTTTAAGAGATTTATTTGAAATATTTTTGACTCCTTGTAGAGTGAATATTTACCTTCATGAATTTTCTACAGATTATTATTATTATTATTATTATTATTATTATTATTTTTCCTGTGAGATACTGAGGATTAAACCTAAGGGCGCTATACCACTGGGCTACATCCAACACATTCTATTTTGAGACAAAGTCACACTGAATGACCCTGGATGGGCTCAGATTTGCAGTCCTGCCTCAACCTCTTGTGGTAGCTGGGATTATAAGTAAGCACTATTGTGCCTCTGTTTGACTGCATGTTTTCTTTAAGCCTATTGTTGTAGCCTAGCAGGATGTGATACTATTGTCTGTCTTGAATTTACTCTGATATGAGAACAGGAAGCTTGAAATCTATGCTCACCTGTCTTCCTTTTTAATCTTACCACGTTTCTCTTTTGCTTGAATTTTGTTACACGGATGTTGTCTCTTACACTCATTCAAACTTGTCACTTTAGAAGAATGACTTTATCCATTTATTTCTGTTCTCATCATGATCTTTCCATGTTCTAATCTTTGATTTTTTTTAGTCTTTTCAGACAGACTTTTTAAAAATCTATATCCCTTCAACCTTCATAAGAGGGGTGACAGGATCATCCTGCTGGATTTGATTCCTTTAAAACTTTGTGACATGTTGAAGATTTCCTAAGGCTTGCAAAATATCATTTAATGGAGGGAAACTACATAATTGAACTCAGTGACAGTCTTTTTTTTTTTAATGTACATTTATTTATTTATTTATTTATTTATTTATTTATTTATTTATTTTCTTGTTTCAGAACCTTTGTTTGCTTATTCACTCATTTTTATGGCCAGCTTAGCCCCCCACCCCCCCCAGGGCAGGGCTAGCGCAGCATGTGGTGCCAGGGAACGAACCGTGGTCCCTGAAGCCGCCCAAGCTTTCCCAAGCAGGCGCTTTAGACCACTGAGCCATCCAGCTGGGCCCTCAGTGACAGTCTTGCATGAATTTCTTCCTGTGACAAATAGAAGTCCTTCTTCAAAAATATTTTGACAGATTTAAAACAGCAAATTATTTTCTTTTCAAAGTAATAATAATGGGGTACTTAGTTTCTATATTCTTTGGAAAAAACATTCAATATAGTTTGTATGACAAATATCTGCATTGTATTCCTTTTAATCAATACACATAATGTTGCTGAAGTACAACCTCTAGAAAGTTAACTGGTGTTAGATCAATGGACACACTCCAGAGGAAAAAAATACGGTATCTTACTTGCATTGATTTCTAGTCAATTCTGAAGGCTTTGTTAATAAGTAAGTTACAGTTTAGAAACAATTTTTCTTTAGTGGTATTATGTTTAACTTAATGAAGATTGTCACAGCGGTGGTGAACCTTTGGCATATGTGCTGCAGCAGGTATCTTTTTATCACTGAAAGCTCTAGAAAAGCTTCTTCAGTGGAACTCTAGAGGATCCCTACCCTTGCATCTATAGGGCGAGATTCAAATTCAGCTAGCATATAAGGTCCTGAGTGTACTAGTTGTTGATAGTCAGAATTCATTCTGACTGGGTGGTCTGTGCTTCTTTTGGTGCTGAATATTCTGAGCATTGCCTCTTGGGACAGATAAAAGAAAGGGAGTCCAGCAGCCCATATCCTTGGGAATGGCACAGGATCACCAGATGATGCAGTATTCAACAAACACAACTATTAGCAGTAACCCCAAATAAGAACCCTGATTCCTAAGCTGTACTGTCTCTAGATATTTAAGATAGGTCATTTCAATTGAGCATTAATGGAATCATGATGTGTGAATTTTGCTGTATTTGGTTTTAGATAAGACTCCTTTAAGGAGCTGTCGGTCCTTCTCAAATAGAGCTGGGATTTCATCAAATAAAAAGAACAAGACATATGTTGTCTTGGGCCTGCCTGTCAATTGAATGGCAAGACTGGCAGATATTTGTACTTTTTCCTACTTTGCAGTAAGTTTGTAGAGTGCACTAGAGCCATTTCCTACCACTAATCATGGGTTCTTAATCTGAAGTCGCTGGGTCCTTTGCAGAGGAAGAATTTGAGAAGTTGATGGTCTTAGAGATGAAAAAGACTACATTTCTTATTTTCAGTAATTAAAATATAAAATTTTCTTTCTAAGTATAGGGAATATATCCTATTATTAATTTTTCTTCATCACTAATAAAAGTTGCATTTAGTCCCGGCAGGATGGCTCAGTGGGCTAAAGCACCTGCTTAGGAAAGCTTAGGTGGCTGCAGGGACCACGGTTTGATCCCTGGCACCACATGCTGTGCCAGCCCTGTCCTCAGGGCAGGCTGAGCTGGCCATAAAAATAAGTAAATAAGTAAATAAACAAGTAAATAAGTAAATAAGTAAATAAACAAGAAAGTTCAATTAAGTAAATAAACAAGAAAGTTCTGAAACAAGAAAAAAAAATAAAATAAAAGTTGCATTTATTTTCATGACACATTACTTCTGTTACAGATTGTCATTAGATCTCACTATTTCTTTGAAATTATAGTAGTAGCAGATGTACTATTACTGCTATTTTTAATTTATTGTAGAGAATCTTACACAGATTTTTTGTGTCACAGATATTTCAAAATATTTTGACAATTATATTTCAATATATTTGGCATTCTTGTTTGCTATATATTTTGTTTTGGCCTTTTAAAATGCTATTTTGAGGCCTGTCAGTACTGGACCACTTTCCTGTCATGTACAAGGTCCTGGGTTTGATACCCAATAGTGACAAAAAAAATTATTCTGAGAAGACACATACATGATTAGGAAGTAATTGATGTGTACCTAAACCATAAAAGCTTACTAGCTGTTCATGAATCCATTGACTTAGGTTAGTTCTTTTTTTATCCTTTTGTCTATTTCTTTTTTATTGCATTTAATAAGAAATAACAATGTGATAGCTTCAAAACACATGAGTAGTACATTTCCAGTATTTGACACAACGCATATTGTTATCCTTCTCTCTCAAGTAAATGGTTCATTTACAAGAAGACAAAAATGGTATTAAATGAGAGTAAGGGAGTAGGAAAAATACCAAAGGATTGCCAGGCTACAATTTTGTACATGCTTAGATTTCTAAATTCCTGTGTAAAAATGCATAATAGCTTTTATCACATTCTATAGAGATTTATTAGAATATCAATGGTAGATAACATGAATTCCAAGTTAAGTCTAAAATGTTTGATACTCAGAAAAAGAGTAATATTAAGCTGAAGTACCTACGTTATAGTATCACTGAACTTTCGTTCTGGAGGGTTAAGAATATAAGTTTATGGGCCAAAGATTGGAAAAAAAAGAATGGCTACAAGGATAACCAATATTTTGGCCCTAGCCCTTCAAGGTCAGTGAGGACTCAGGACATAAGAGAACCGGAGCTATAGCATCCTATAACTCAGTGGATTCCCAAATTTTCTATTCAAGGAGATTATGGGGCTATAGAGGAAAGGGATTGAAGATATACAGTGTACCTGTACTCTCCTTAGGAGAGTCACCTAGAGAGCAAACATTCTCTTGGGCTTTCACAGAGAGCAAATTGGTTAAGCAATGGCTGCAACTCATCCAGATGGGTGACACTGACAACAGTTCTATAAAGCACTGTACATGGTTTCAAAGTAAACCCTGAGGGGATATGACTGACCTTGGGAGGTACAAGAGTTCCATGACTTGTTATATAGATTAGTCCTTAATAGCTAATGCTTTGCAAAGAGGACCAGTGGTGTGAGAGTAAGTCAAGTGGCTCTGAGGCAGCTTAGACATGGCAAGGCTCTGAAATCAGGGGTACTCAGAAAGTAGGGCATCATTTGTGTCTGAACCATCAGACAAAACTTGTCCCATTAATGAGAGGGAAGACCACACTGTTACGGCTTGTGTCTAGAAGGCCTTCAAAGCCACATGCCGTCATGGTTGGGGTGTGCTTTTCAGAGGTGGCTGGATCTAGAGTGTGAGATCCTAGGATTAGTGTGTGAAGCTGGAATTAGGGCTATGTAATTACTAAGTGAGTCCACTATTGATTTGGCATAGTTCTGGGTGCAGATAATGGGAAAGCCCTTCATGGGTGAGTACTACTCACTGGGAGGGTGTGTAGCTTGGATAGAATCTGAAGGCCACAAAGAGGGCTGCTGTCATCACTTGCAGCTTCACAGCTTCGCTGCTTTCAGCCTTGCCACCTTCTGCTGCCAAGAGCTATTTCTCATCTGCCATGCCACCCTACTTTGGAGTCAGCTAACTATGAGCTGAAAGCTCTACAAACTATGAACTATGGTAACCCTTTCCTCCTTTAACATTATGCGTCAGTTATGTTGTGTCAACCATGGGAAAAGTAACTAAGACAAGTAGTGGTTGTCAACTGTCTCTTCCTGCCATGTGATCTTATTTTCACATCTCTCTGATTTTCTCCATAATAATTTCAGATATAATGCAAGCATATTAGTTTAGAAACTACTGAGATGATGTCACTTTCAGGAATTTCCTTGGAGCAGGTACATGGCCTATCATTCTTTCCTTCGTTGATTCTACTTCTGTCCTGGACATTCTGAGAAATACACCTATGGCAATAGCCAATGACTTTCAAGGTCTTTCCAGTTTTATGGAATATTTTGTCTTTCTTTTAAGAAACTAGCGTATCTCTCTGTGTGTTTCTATAGTAGTTATCATTGCAAATACTAGGTACATTGGTCAGCATTCCCATCATTGGCAGAAAACATCTGATACCTACAAATTAAGGGAGAAGAAGTTTACTTTGGCTCACAGTTCAGAGGTTTCACTCGAGGACTGGCTGGCTGCAAGGCAAAGTGGAAGAAAGCTGCTTTTTTTGTGTCACCTGGAAAGCATGCCTGACAAGAGATGCACCCCTCACAGCCAAGGCCCCAGGAACCCCCAAGTGCAGCTCACCCCACCTCCTAATGGCACGCTCAGCTATGAACATCAGTGGGCCAACGCGCTGAAGAGCAGTGAGTCTCATGACCCAGCCATTTCTCTACAAGTCTCTTGTTCCAGTCAAATCAACAGTGCAGACTACTTGGCCTAAAGTAAAAGGTTAGTTAGGCATTTCAGGATAATAGCGAAAGCAGAAAAAGAATCCCTTTTTTATTTAAAAAAATGTTATTGTGACCTAGTCAAAATGTATTTTGTGTCATGAGCAAGTGCACAAGTGTATATACATTTTCTGTCTCTCTTCCTCCCTCTCCTTCCTTCTCTCTTTCCCTCACTCTGTCTCATAATGGAAACAAAGCTTAGGAAAATCAATATGGAGCCTCACCACATTTCCACTGCATCCTTTTCCATTCTACCCCATCTAGACTCTTCTTATTCCATGCCATGCCATGCCACGCCACGCCACTCCACTCCACTCCACTCCACTCCACTCCACTCCACTCCACTCCACTCCACTCCATTCCATTCCATTCCATTCCTAATTTAAGAAAAGTGTAATCCTTTACACTAATTGATTGTTTAATTCCACTAATATGCCACAATCTGAAGTTTTAGATAATACTGACCTAGGAAGGTTTGTGTTTTAATTTGACATGGGTTATAAGTGGCACACTACACATTCACCTACCTTCTCTGTAGCACTTAGCACTGTGACAAAAGACACAGTGAGAGGCTAGCTGGAGCATCTAACATTAAGAACGTGCTATATGTTAAGAAAGTTATGTGCAACTTGTTATCTTTTGTATTCATCTAACACAAGTTTATGGTATAGAAAAATCTAAGTTTTATAATGGCTAAATTTTTCCCATTTTTATGTATCTATATCCCTGGCACCTAAACAAAGACTTGTATACATTAGGTATTTAATAACTAATTGTTAAATCAGTCTTACCCAAACTTTATAAATAAGGAAACTGGCACTCACAAGGAATTATTACTTCCTCATTCCATAGATACTGAGCATGGGTTTAGAAATATTTGTCTGCTCACCAAGTCATTGTGTAATAAGAAGAGATAAACAGTTGAACAACTAGTTAGTTTTTCATATAGAGAGTAGATGGTAGGCATGCTGTGGGGGTTTATCACCTTACTTTGTAATAATGTATGATTTTGAGAAGTTAGACTATATTTACATACTCTTTTTTAAAAATGTTTTTAGGACAGGGTCTATAGGGTCTACAGGGCCTCACTATGTAGATCAGACTTGTAGTGATTCTCCTGTTTTCAGCCTCCCAAGCACTGGGATCGCAGGCATGCACCACCACGCCCAGTCTTGATCACCATCTCAGCACACCCTGCATGCAGGGCCAGCATGCACAGTGAGACTCAAACCCTGGCCACTGTGCTTTGACTAAGCAGGTGCCTTAATGTGCTGAGCT
The DNA here is from genome assembly GCA_004027025.1 of Myocastor coypus. Classification (NCBI taxonomy): domain Eukaryota; kingdom Metazoa; phylum Chordata; class Mammalia; order Rodentia; family Myocastoridae; genus Myocastor; species Myocastor coypus. The sequence continues at coordinate 48,316 of PVJA010003376.1, forward strand.
ATCTTGCCGGCCCTATTTATATATCTTGATTATTCCTTCATCCCAAAACTGGTCAAAACCAAGATCATATAAATATTTTGGTAACAGATCATACATTTTTATTGGAACATTTTTCTTGTCACCACCCAAAACCAAAAGAACTAGCCATTCTGCAGGCTGAGCTCTGCTGTCAGGAAATGACTGGCCTGCCTGGCAGTGTTGCTGCTATTTAGATAAACACTGTCTGCATCATCCAGGGGTAAGCTGTCCCCGGAACACTGGTATGCCACTGCAGCTCTTCTGTAAGATCTAAACTTAAAGGATAGAATCACCAAGATAAGGTCACTTTTAAATTTCCCTTGCTAAGGAAACAACCTTCTCAAAATCTACACCAAAGATTTGTAAATAAAACCATACTAATGAAGGAAAACACTGAACTTCTCTTTCTCCTGTATCCCCGAAACCTTTGGCAGTAAGCTTCCTCCAATATAGGTAGCACAGCTATTGTCTGGGTCAGAGCTGTTGCTTCACTGATTACGGGCTCCTTATCATCCTGTGACTAGGGAGCCAACAATGCTAAGACATTTAACAACCTGACCTACATCTCTAGCAGGGAGATAAAGCTGCTAAGTGACTCCCCAAACACGACTCCTTGAACCATGAGAGAAGAACTTGGCTAATGGATTTAGAGTTTGGTGGTAATCATGACATCCAAGCACAGAATACATTTGCAGGGGTGTGAGTCTTGCAAGTTGCTTGAGGCCCAGCATGGAATTGAACCTTGGAAGAGGACAATGGAAAGTGTAGTGACAAGCAGTGAATGACCTTGGACATGGATTCCCAGTGACTTACTCAGACATGGTCAGCCTCAGGGAATGGGCAGCAAACGGTCATGCAATATTGTCATTTAAAGTCTTGGATATGTAGGCCACTGAAACCAGAATGTTTATGTCCACGGGTCAGTGTATTTCATTCCTAGTGATAAGGTTTATAGGAAAGGTTAATATACAAAGGGTGATGTATGCAAAATTTGAGTAAAAGAATTCAAGTTTTTTTCTGGAAAGAGTGTTTCTAGAGAGTTGTGTTGAGCTGTTAAATGATCATAGAAGTTTGTCATATACTGGTAATTTTATGCATCAGGGTGATAGTGTTGTTAATTTTTATGTGACTTTAAAAATCTGCATCTATTTATCAGAGATTTTACAGTGTTTTGAGCTATTTTTAAGAAGCCTGGGACACTTACAATCTACAGTGTTTCTGTTCCTTTCTCAGATACAGTAGTGTTTATTTATCTTTGGCTTATTAGGCCTGTTTAACTTGCTTGGCCATCTTTCATGAACTGAAGTTTAGACTCCAGCTCTGTGTTTTCCAGAAGCAAACTCATAAAAGTCCTGTCATTGATTTATTTTGTGTGCACTAGTGTGATTTTGAAATTTGACAATCACAACTATTTCTCCATTTTATTAGCCTTGCACTTTAACATTTGAAGTTCATTTTAACTGTAATGATGTGAACATATTTAAAATTTTATCAGTTTGGTTGTCTATGTGTTTTATGTATAAGAGCTTTAATAAAGTTTTATAGTGAGAGCAAGTTTGAGTAATAAAATTTGGTTTGCTATGCCTGAGAACAATATTAAGTTTTAATGTTATTTAAGTGTTTGAACGTGAAAGAAAATTTCAAGAATTATTTGTTTGTTTTGGGTTTTTATCCTCAGTACATTATTGCCAACTGTTACATAATACTACTATTTTTTCTTTGATTAATTTTTTACATGGGCAATATTGCCATCATAAAATTATTACTAGAAATATAAAAATATTATTATTATTTTTCCATTATTCCAACTGTGTGACATGCTTTACTTCACAACCACCAGGTATAGTAAGAATTACTGTGCTCATTTGCAGGTAAGAAAAACTTAGAATAGCTAACTTTTCGAATGTCTGTCATTCTAATTAATACTTGAAACAAGATTTCTTTCTTTTCTTTTCTTTTTTTTTTTCTTTTCGTAGCAGGGATTGAACTCAGAAGCCTGCACTTATTCTATTGAGCTATCTCCCTGGCCTTGAAACAAGATTGCATGTGAACACTCCTGAGATGAAACACTATTCTTCAAATTTCATCAAAACCATAATGTTCTTGGGGCCCGGCGGGATGGTTTAGTGGTCTAAGGCGCCTGTTTAGAAAGCTTAAGTGGCTGCAGGGACCGCGGTTCGATCCCCGGCACCACATGCTGCGCCAACCCTGATCTCAGGGCAGGCTGCGCCAGCCATAAAAAGAAATAAACAAACAAAAGTTCTGAAACAAGAAAAAAAATAAATTAAAAAACAAAAACATAATGTTCTTCATTTCAATAGGTGCTTAAAGAGAAAAACCCGAAATTTCAAAACAAGATAATAGGAGAGTAATAATGTTTAATGCATTGCATATTGTAGTCTTTATGTTAGTTACTCAGAGTGCAAGATATAAGCATTTAATGGTCTAAACAATATTAGCACAAACCTTTCTTTTCAGTGAACTAAGAGAAATTATATATAATATATAATTATAATATATATATTTGCTTTTCACTTCCTGTTTTTCTCCTTTCTCCTTTCCCCACCCCAGATTCTCCTTCCTGTTGAACAGTTTCTTCCCATTTTACAATATCTATTGTACCTTTAGGGTCTTATTTACTCTTTCAGTTTCTCGCATGAGGCAGACAATATATTTACACAAAGGAGTTTATTTCACTTATAAGTATGATTTGAGTTGCGTCCATGTACCTAGAAGTCTCTAAGTTATCCTTCTTTATGGAGCAGTAGTATGCTATTGTACCAATTATACGGTAAGAAGAGACAAACAGTTGAACAACTAGTTACTTTAGCTTTTTATACAGGGAGTGGATGCTAGGTGTGGTGTCGGGGTTTCTCACTTTGCTTTAAAATAATACAGGATTTTGAATTAGACTATATTTACATACTCTTAATTTTTCATTCATCCCCAAGCTGTCCAAAACCAAGATCATGTAAATATTTTGATAACAGATCATACATTTTTTAAAAGAATTTTTACATTTAATTTTATTTTTTTTTCTTGTTTCAGAACTTTTGTTTGTTTATTTATTTATTTTTATGGCCGGCTCAGCCTGCCCTGAGGGCAGGGCTGGTGCAGCATGTGGTGCCGGGGATCGAACCACGGTCCCTGCAGCCACCTAAGCTTTCCTAAGCAGGCGCTTTAGACCACTGAGCTATCCTGCCAAGCCCCTTGCTTTTTCTTTTTTCTTTTTTTTTTTTTTAAAGAATTATTTTATTTTATTTTATTTTTTTCTAGATCATACATTTTTATTGGAACATTTTTCTTGTCACCACCCAAAGCCAAAAGAACTAGCCATTCTGCAGGCTGAGCTCTGCTGTCAGGAAATGACTGGCCTGCCTGGCAGTGTTGCTGCTATTTAGATAAACACTGTCTGCATCATCCAGGGGTAAGCTGTCCCTGGAACACTGGTATGCCACTGCAGCTCTTCTGTAAGATCTAAACTTAAAGCATGGAATCACCAAGATAAGGTCACTTTTAAATTTCCTTTACTAAAGAAACAAACTTCTCAAAATCTACACTAGGGCCAGCCAAATAGCAGAGCAGATTAAAGTGCTTGCAAGCAGGTGCAGAGGCTGGGGGTTTGATATCGCATGGTGCGCTGAGATGGCAATTGAGACTGGGAATGGTGACATGCTCCTGTAATCCCAGCTCTTGGGAGGGTATAAGCAGGTGGATCACTATGAGTCCAATCTAGTACTGAGACCCTGAACACCCTATAGACCCTTCCCTAAAATAATTTTAAAAAGCTCTCAAAATCTACACCAAAGATTTGTAAATAAAATCATGATAACAAAGGAAAACACTGAACTTTTTCTCCTGTATCCCCAAAAGTATTGGCAGTAGGCTTTCTCCAAATATATATATTTTTTACCCATTTCTCAGTTGATGGGCATTAGGGTTATTTCTAAGCTTTAGCTCTAACAAATTGTGCTGCTATAAACATGGGTGCACATATATCACCACGGTATGATGTTTGCAGGTCTTTTGTGAAGATTTCAGAAGGGGAATAGCTGGGTCAAATGGGACCTCTAATCCTAGTTATCTGGGAAATCACCACATTGATTTCCACAGTAGTTGTACCAGTCTATACTCCCACCAACAGTGGAGAACAAACAGTTCCTCCCCTCCTGCAACTCTTTGTGCATTTATAACAGTAATTTTCAGTGAGTCCACTTAATTAGGTCTTATGTAGTTACTACCTAAGTAGTCATAGACTCTTTCCAGAGTTCTTACTTCCCCTCCCATTGTGTCTTAGCATGTCAACTTCTAATTTCTAGGTAGCATCCATCTGTGTGTCTTCACAAGTGACAGGAGCTAGGAATAAAGGTTCTCTTACAACAGTAACTAATAGGAATTGGTGGATAAATACCCTAGTTCCCCTTGGGTGGGATATCTTAAAGACACATGCTCTCTCCTATCTTCTAGCAGTGCTAGTGGCGTTAAAGTTCAGTTGTTACCCACAGTGATAATTGGCATGATAGCATATTTTTATTGGCTTACTTCTCTTTCCTGTATTGTCTATTGTTTTGGTGGCCTCTAAATTAACTACTTTCATTTGCATCATTATCTTACCAGTAGTTGGCTTCTGGTGTAACCAAGATAAATACATAGTCTTACAAATTGATTATGGCTATTCTGAAGTAAATCTTTCAGCCTACAGCATGTTGAAGTCCCACCCTAGTCTATAGTCATTAGTTCTGGAATTAGCAAAGGCAGCCTCCTTTTGCCTGGTCATCAGTCTATTCTTGGCCTAAGTCTTCTTGTCTGTTTCACTTGACTTCATCCTGGAATTCCCTAATCCCTGCTCTGTTTTTAAGGGCAATGCCTTTGGAGCTGTCTCTTGTCAGGCAACACTGCACATTCCTTCTCTGTATTAGCTGTCCTTTGATGTGCAACAGATTATCAGCAAAATGTAGAATCTTGTTGCAACAAGAACTTACCATCTCAAAGTTCTGCGGATCAGGAAGCCAAATATCCCTTGACGGTGGTCCATTTTTGACTTGAGGCCTCTCTTGAGGAGGTAGTGAACATTTCCTTCAGGACTGCGGGCTTGTCCGAAGGTCTGATGAAGGGGAATCTACTTTCAAATACACTCAGGTGGTTGTTGAGTGCTTGGCCTCTTACCACATGGGCCTCTCCACAGGCCTACCTCATGCTTAGACTGCTTAGGCTGCTGTAACAAAATACCACACATTCTGAGTAACTTAAACAACAGACATTTAGTTGTTCATATTCTTGTGGGGAAAAAGTCCACAATCAAGATACTAGTAAGTTTATTTGTTGATGGCAACTCTTTTCATGGCTTGAAGAATACCACCTCCTCACGGTGTTCTCTTGTCATCTTTTTCAGTGTGTGAAGCAAGAGAGCAATCTTGCTTCACGTGTTTCCTCAGGTGTTCCCTTCTCTTCTTTTAAGTACTCCAGCACCATTGGACTAGGGCCTGACCTTTATGGCTCCACATAACCCTATTTACCTTTCTATATGTCTTCAAATAGCAACACAAGGGAAGTTAGGGCCTAACATATTAATTTTTGAAAGAAAGGTACACTCTTTAGCTCATGACATATGCAAAACCCACAGGAGAAAAAGTGAGAAATCACCTATGATGGCAGGTATAGCCATTTTATAACCTAATCTTGGAAGCGATTTTTCGTTACTTCTGTCATACTGTTTCAGTTTAGAAGTGAGTCATTAAGTTTGGCTGGGCATGGTAGCATCCACCTGTGACCTCAGACCTTGTGAGACTGAGGCAGGAGGCTGGCATAAGGAGTTCAAAGCCAGCCTGAACTACACATGTTTCTGTCAACTAGACAAAAAATGAGAATACCAAAAACAAAAGAATAAAAAAAAAATTAGCCCACTGTCAACAGAAGAAGATTAAAAGGCTATTAAATAATGAGGGCATTGGGAGACTTATCTTAGAAGCTACCCACAGTGCTTTACTATGTGTCAGGGCTATTCTTGTTCTCCTCTTCTCTGTGGACCTTCCTCAAGTGAATCACTTACTTCTGATGGCTCCACCAAAAGCGAAGGATTCTATTGAGAAGAAAGAACCTATAGGATGGTGTTATCAGGTAGCCCCTTTGGAAAGTGGCTTGCCCAATAGTATTAGTGGGTTTTGGATTTCTCGACTTTCCTTCTGGAGTTAAATTCCAGGTGATAATCGAATGAAACAAGCAAAAATCAGTAATGTAGTAATGTTTATGTGAAAAAGTAAAAGTGAAGAATAAGGGAGAAGCTGTCACTGTAGAGCGAGGTTGGGCCAAGTAAAAGAGAAAAAAAAAAAAAAAAAAACCAAGATAAAAGTGCACCCAGCAGAAAGTGGGGTGCACTGTTGTGAGGAAAGCCATGAGAGTGAGTTCTTCTTGGCCTCTGTGTCCTTTTTAACTGAGCAAATCTTGAGGAAATCCATAAAGACATCTACATAGGGGTCCTGAGGAGCAGTGCTGGGGTCACGCGCCTCAGGCTGACATCAGGTCCAGGCTATCCTATTGAAAATCTGCTGGAGGTCTCATGAGAAGTCCAGGTGCAAGGCTTTGAGCACTGTTGTGCACATGTGTTCTGGGATCCTGTGACTGGCAGGTCAGGCCTATCTGCCTAGTCAGCTTTGCCAATGCCCTGACTGCCTAACTCAGCAAAATTCAAGGATTGATGCTTTGGGGTCAGGGAGACCGGGGCTGGAATATTTGCTTTGTTGCTTACTAAGTATAAAGTTTTGTTTGTGTGTGGTTTTTTTTTTTTTTTTGAGACAAAGTCTTTGTAATGTTATTCAGGCTGATTGTGGACTTACTGTATAGTCTAGGCTGCCCTTGAACTCACAGTGATCTTCCTGCTTAAGTCTTCTAAGTGTTGGGATTATAGGCATGTCCTCATATCCAGCAATAGGGAAGATTTTTTTTTCAACTTCTCTAAGACTATGACTTTGATTTTATATATTTATTTTTATGGTATAGTAAGTCCCCAGTTTATGAATGGCTCCATTCCTGGTGACCATTCATAAGTTGCATTTGCTCACAAGCCCAACAAAGTGAGTCATATACACCTTTGAAACATATACAATGTAAAGCATTAAAAAAAAAAAAAAGCCTAGAACAATACAATAACATGCCTGCTTAGGCTGAGGCAGGGACCCAGGTTCAATCCCTGGGCTGCCCTGCCAGCCCCACCCCCTGGGTATGCTGAGACAGACCTTGAGATTGGGCATTGTGGCACATGCGTGCAATCCCAGCACTCAGGAGGCTGAAAACAAGAGGATCACTGAGTCTGATCTGTGTAGTGAGATCCTGGGACCCTGTACTAAATACATTCAAAAAATTACAATAAATCCCTGAACTATACTGTACTACTGGACACCACCATTGCAATATACAGTAAGCACATAGCAGATCAACAGTGACAATGCCCAGCAGGCATGTGTGCTGTGTCTGAGATTTGTTCATATCTATGAAAGCAACATCTTTTCATATCTGTGACAATTCCCCACTCAGATGTTTGTAGGTCCAGCACTTACTATGTAGAGCAGTGATGGTAAACCTTTGAGAGCTTTCAGTGATAACAAATAGCTGGCTGTATAAAGGATGGGTTCCAACTCCGCATGATGCTAAACTAGCACTCTACTACTGAGCAACATCACCAAGCCTCCAAGGTTTTAAAATAGACAAATAAAAACTCCCCCAGTTTGTGCTACTCTTGAAACCAAGAGAAAAATTTTGATGCAAACAGTTTGGAAGATGATACTAGGAACTGCCAGAAAAGAGTGACATAGGAGAGAGAAGGAACCCAATAAAGGTTGTGGGTTTTTTTAAAAAAATGTTTTTATTTTATGTTAGTTTTGCCATTCTAGAGATTGAACTCAGGACTTTGTGCTTGCCAGGCAGGCACTTATGCCATTGAGTTATCTCCCTGGAAAGGTTGTGTTATCAAGCAGTTATAAGCAGTTATTGGACAGTCCAATACTGTCCTCTCCATCTGGCATGTGGGCAGTTATAACAGATCATGCACATCAGAGTTACTTCATGTGAAGGACAAGGAATCTAGGTTCTTTCTTTCTTTCTCAGTGCCTGTTTATCATGAAAGCATGAATGCTTCTAAAAGCATTAATTTTTCAGCACTACTGGATGTTTTCTTCATGGGCCAGTCCTGTTTCTGGTGCCAGGAAAAAACCTTGGGGGAGAAATTCACAGATGTTCACAGTAACTACTTTTGAAATATAAAAATGAATACTTAATGCAGTGCTGCCCAATAGAAATATAACACAAACCACAAAATCATAGAATGTGTGTAATTAAAAGCAAAGAAAGCAAAGATTTCCCATGCATATTATTGCATCATAGTGCACTGAAATTGTAAATCCATGGCAAAAAGCCAGAAAACACATAGAAATTAAATAATACCCTCCTGAAAAAGCAATGATTCACAGATAAAATTAAAGAATAAATTAGATAGCTTCTGCAGTTAAATGATAATACCAGTACAACAAACTGGAATTTATGAGACACAATGAAAGTAGTCCCATGAGGGAAATTTATAGCAGTGAATTGTTACATCACAAAAACAGCATGAGTAGAAATAGATAACCTAATGATGAACTTAAAGTTTATAGATAAAGAAGAGCAAGTTAAATCCACAGTGCATCCAAGTGAGGAAATTTTAAAGGTCAGAGCAGAAATTAATGCTATGGAGACTAAGAAACTACACAAATAATCAGTGAGTCAAACAGTTGATTCTTTGAAGATTAAATAAAATTGATAAATGCTTAGCCAACCCTTAAAAAAAGACTAAAATCAATGCAATTCGGAATGAAAAAGCAAAATTACAATGAATTGTGCAGAAATCCAGAAGATCATCACTATCTACTTTGAGAACCTCTACTCTAATAAGATGGGAAACTCAGAAGAAACAGAAATTTTCCTATATACATATGAATTACCAATGCTGAATCAAGAAGATATGAAAATTCTAAATAGCCTAGTATCAATAAAATTGAAGAAGTAATTTAAAACATTACCAACAAAGAAAAACCCAGGTCCTAACAGATTTACTGCTGAATTTTACAACTTTGGAGGGGATCTACTGCCATGATTCTTCAATCTCTTTATTGAAATTGAAATGGAAACAATAATCCCCAACTCCTTCCTGGAGGCAAGCATTAACCTGGTACCAAAACCAGAGAAAGAGCCAAGCAAAGATCTTCAGTAAGATACTGGTGAACAGGATGAAGCAAATTATCAAGAGTATATACATCATGACTAAGGATTTATGCCAGGCACACAAGGTTGAATATATGCAAATCAATAAATGTGGCCCACTATGTTAACAGAATCAAAGACAAAATCCACACAATTATCTCAATAGAAGCATAAAAGTCATTTGACATAGTGTAATACCCACTTGTGATAAAATGCTACAGTACATTGGAATAGAAGGTTTTTATCTCAATCTGATGAAAACCATCTGTGACACACCAACAGCCAACATCCTTAAAGCTTTCACTCTAAAATCAGAAACAAGACAAAGATGCCTACTATCATCACTCTTATTCAATATAGTTCTGGAAACATTAGCTAGAGCAATTAGACCACAGAGAGAGAGAGATAAAAGGAATAAGGGTGGGAAAGAAAGAAGTTAAATTTTCATTACTTGCAAATGACATGATTCTTTACATAGAAGACCCCAAAAATTCCATCCAAAGACTTTCAGGTTTAATAATCAAATTCAGTTACAAAGCCAGATAAAAGTCAACAATATTCCAAAATCAATAGCCTTTCTGTATACAAATAACAAAATCACTGAGATAGTTAGGGAAACAACACCTTTTACAATAGCATGCAAAAAAAAAAAAAAAAGTAGTTATGATTCATTGTAATTCAAAAAGTAAAAAACCATTACAATGAAAATTATAAGACTTTGAAAAAGGAGGTGGAAGAGGATATCAGAAAATGGAGATACCTGGCCTGGAGCAATGACTCCAAGATCTAAGTGCCTACCTGGCAAGTGCAAGGTTGGAGTTTGATCTCTGGTACTGCACTTGTGCCTGCCCAAAACCAAGCATGGTGGCGCATGTCTGTAATCCTAATGCTGGGGACACTGAGGCAGGAGGACCACTACAAATCTGAACTGCATAGCAAGACCTTGTATCAATCAATCAATCAATCATTAATAAAAAAGATTGATTAGAAAATAGAGATATTCGTTGTCTTGGAATTTAATCTTAAGTGACACAAAAAAGACACACATGTTTTAATGTCACAGTGTTTCTATGACCAAGTCTTGAGGAAATCCATAAGGACATCTCCCTGAAGGGTAAATGAGGACCACAATGCGTGATAGATAGTAGAAGTAGCAAGAAAATGTTAAAATGGGAAGGGCAACAATGGCGTTGGGAGGGGGAAAAGACATAAGGATGAAAAAATAAAAAAGAATAGAAGAAAAATAATAGCAACCAAGTTTTGTCAAGGCAGAGGCAAAGATTAAAGATTGAAGGGAAGGGAAAGGGAAATAGGAAAAAAGAATTAGGATCTGTTACGTACAGGTAAAGATTCTCTAATCATGAGCATGACCATTATGTCGGTAGTGTACTAATAAAATCAATTTTTTAGAAAAGCAAACATCAATAGTTTATTGAAAACAGAGAATACACCAGTTTTATTTAAGTGCATGCGCTCTAGCAGCTGTATGCCAACCAATAGTGTTATAATCTGAGAACTTGGGGGAGAAACTTGGGATGCATGTATCCATTTACAGAATCCTGTCAGCAGTGCTACTTTTAAAATAGCACTTACAGGCTCTGGCAAAACAAAAGCAGAACAACTGGAACTGCTTCAGTCTTTGGCCTAGGAGAGTACGAGTAAGTGAATCCAAAAAACAGATGCACATTTCTACATTGAATCACACCTCTTCTCCCACACATGCTATGACGCCTACTTATCAGCACTCCCCAGGATATTCAGATTTATTTTCAAGAATCAAGGCCTTTGCCCACACTCAACCCAGCCACAGTCTCTTATCTCATCTTCTTTGGCCACTCCCCAGTACTCTGCTTAACAGCTTGATGTGTGGAAAGAGAGCTTGTTCTCAGCTTTGTTATTCATATGTTATACTGAATAGGATGGGGCCTCCTGCTAGACAGCAATAGAGACTAAGGCCACAAGCCTTAGTCCCTTCACTTAAAGGAGTTTTTTTTTTTTTTTTTTTTTTTTGTTTTAATGTACTTAGTACAGGGTCTACAGGATCTTATTACACAAATTGGACTTGTAGTGACTCTCCTGTTTTCAGGCCTCCCAAGTCCTGGGATTATAGGCAGATGCTACCACATCTAGTCTCAGTGGCTGTCTCAGCAAGCCCTGGAGGCGAGGTTGACAGGGTAAACTGGGAGATTGAGCCCCAGGGCCTGGATCTGCCTAAGCAACTGCTTTAGTCTGCGGAGCTATCTGGCCAGCCCTAAGGGAGGTCTTAAAGGATGAAGACTGACCAGTTAAAGGAGTGCAGGGCATGTTTGGTTCACACAGGACTGGGTGAGGGAGTCATGACAGGCCCCTTGAGGAGGGTGCTTGACTTGAAATCTGAGGATGAAGAGGAATGAGCACAGTGCGGTGGAGAAGAGAGGTGTGAGAAGAGTATGAAGAGGTCGGTGGATAAGTAAATAAGCGAATGAGCGGGTAACGTAAACGACATGTGCTTTGAATGGTAATAAAAGTCTACTTGAAGACAGTGAGCCAGGGAGGCCCTCTCAGAGGGCGAGAATGCGAGCAGAAACAGCAAGGAGAAGGAGAAAGGCTTTGGGAGAGTGTAGGAAGAATATGCTCCAGGTAGCAGAAATGAAGCCCAAAGTGAAGTGGGCCAGCCTGGAAATTTTGCCAGGGTGTTCTTTCTCTCAAGCTACAGCTCGTAGGCCTGGCACTGGGCTCACTGTCCAGAGGAAGAAGTGTGCAAGTTGCAGCATGTGACAGAAAGCCCTGGAGAAGGCCCTCTCTAGGAAAGGCCACAGATGGTGGAACCTTGCAATCCTGAGCACAAGTGTCTTTTAAAGGAGAATTCAGGGCCGGCCAAATAGCTCAGGGGATTAAAGCACCTGTAAGCAGGAGCAGGGGCCAGGGGCTAGATCCCCAGGCCTACCTTGGTGCTAGCCCCACCCCTGCCCCCAGGGCATGCTCAGATAGCAATTGAGACAGGCATGGTGACATGCACCTGTAATTCCAACTGTTTGGAGGCTGTAAACAGGAGGATCACTACTAGTCAGATTTAATAGTGAGACCCTGAACACTCTCTAGACCCTTCCCTAAAAATACAAAGAAACAAAAATAAGAATAAAGGAGAATAAGCCCTTGGAAAGGTGGTAAGGCTGGGACCAGCTCGAGCCATAGTTATTGACAAAATTGCTGGAGGGAGGCCTCTGTACAGACCAGAGTGATAGCAGTACTCAGGGAGTCACTGTTACTAGTAATCCCCAACGAGTTAGACTGAGATTCTAAGGAGGTCAGTAGCTGTGCAACTCAGGAGTAGCCAACAGCCGCGTGTGGCTAGCTGTAATTAAATTGTAGCATGAACATAAAATACATTTGAGGTTTCAATGATTTACTAGAACAAAAGAGGTAGTAGAATAGCTGATTAATAATTATAATATCTATTACATGAAGAAATAGTGTTTGGATTTCGTGGTCAGCTTTGCAGGGCTGGATCAATGCTCTGGCAAGCAAAGATTTAGGAATACAAAGCATCAAAGAAAAGGGAGGCTAACAGAATAACCTTCTATTTAAACAATGGGCCCTAGCTACAGGGTTCTCCAACAGGCCAAGAAAGAAAAAGAAAACAAAGAAGAAAAGATAAGAACTGAGTAGCAATGCAAGAACTCTGTCACCAGAATCGGGTCCTGGAGTCACAGGAGAATCTGGACAAGGTTCTCTGGATGTCATTTTCTTATTCAGGTGGGCTTTGAATTACTTGTATGGCACCTAACTTTGAGGAGTGCCCCGGGAAAAGCTTGATACGTAGGAAAAGAATTAAGCTTCATTAATCTGAAGATGAAATGGGTAGATGAGGGGTAGAGATCCAGGCAAGTTGAAATGTGACATAACTGTCTGGTGACTTGCAGCACAGTAGAAATCAGCTTGACAGGACTTAGACTAAGAGTACCCATGGTAATGCTTGCTATTTTCTGCATTATTTTCTTAGTGGCATTAGGCAGTTTTGACAGAACACCTTGCATTTTTGCTGGCATTCCTATCCCTGGGGCATCAACTGGTAGTGCCCTTCCTCCTGTCCCTGAAGGGCATTTCTTCCTCACCACCTGGGTCACTGTGTATCGTGTAGGAGATTCTGCAGGGCCAGAAATTCATGTGAGTTTAAAGTGTGGGAGAGCTATGTTCTAGAAAGTACACTTCAGTTGATAGGAAATGGAAAGGTAAAAGATCAGTTCCTCTTTCTCCTGTGGAGATTGTGTTAGTCACTTTTCACTCGCTGCTGGGAGGAATACCCGACACCCAAAATGAAGGAAGTAAAAGTTTATTTAGCTCACAGTTTGTGGAGGTTTCAGTCCATATTCGGCTGGCCCAGGGTTGAGTGGAACAGGGCAGAGAGCATCCAGTACATGGTGGCAGAAGAGCAACAAAATGGTGGCAGAGGTAGCCAACCAAACAGGGCAGCAGAGTAACAGTTCTAGTCTGTCTGTCTCTCTCTATATTCCTGTAAGACTCTCTGCCTTAGGACATCCGCCCTAGACCACACCCATAGTCCCAGCCCTACTCAGACCGATAATCCCATCAGTACATCAGTATTAAAACACATAATCCTAGTGATTCATGACTCAAGTCTCAATCTATAGAAGTCCCTGCCCAATGACTACATGAGGCTTTTGGGGGGACAACTAGATATAAACCATAACAGAGATGAAGGACCTCTGTCTGCCTCAGAAGAGGATGGTGTAAGATGGACTAAACAGTTGAGTTTGTGTCTAAGCAGTGTCCACATTAGTAATATACCCTCCCGATAGCTCTGCTACACTAATCCATTGGTTAATTTGTACTTCCTGAAGGTTCCCCTTTAATAAGGAAGTAACACATGAGGGACTGCCTCAGCTTTGACAAGACATAATCATTAGTTTCAGGACGGTGGAGGTCAGGAGCTTATAGGTCAGTCCCTGCACGACCCAGTGTGAGCCAACAAATGCATGCGACTGGTTCTAATTAAGATGTGGCATGGGCATGAAAATACAGATCGAAATTTTAAAGATAGAGTAGTATAAAAGAGATAAAATAGCGTGTCAACAATTTTTAAGATTCATTACATGAAGAAATGGTATTTGGAGATATCAATTAGCTTTCCATTGCTGGAACAAACTACCTGGCATACTCCTCTTAAAGGAGGAGAGATTTAAAATTTGCTCATGGTTTCGGGGAGAAGCTTACAGGCTTTTCAGCAGCACAGTAAAGAGACAGGAAAGATAAAAAGAAGTCTTCATTAACCCCAAAGACAGGGAGAGGATGGAGGGCAGATGGGAAAATCCTTTGGCCTGAGACAAAGGAAGCTTAGGTGTTTGTGGACTTTTGCTAGGGGTGGTGTTTGAGGGGGATGTTTAGAAATACCTGAGAGGCTTATTGGGTTCTTCCCTGTGGTGGTGGGAAAGGTGAAAGGAAATTGCCCCTTGGGCTGGGTTGGCGAACAGGAAGGTGGTCTCTGGGAAGATAAGCTGTTGTTTTAGGGGCTTCAGCTGTATTAGATGACTACCATAATAATTCAAGTAGAGTCCCAAAGGTCATGCCCTGTGACTCACTCTCGCCACTTTGGGCTGGATTCCTCATTGCCCATTCAGCTATTGTGAGGTTAATACCCTTGCATTCCAAACAGCCCTGCACCCAGGGATCTTTTAATCCTGTCAAGTTGATAATCAAGATAAACTGGCACATAGGGTGCACTAAGTTAAGTAAAACATACTATTAAAATTACTTTTGCTTGGTTCTTTTAGCATTTAAGATATGGGCATGGTATGTTCATTTATTTTATTCCGGAAGTTGTGAAATTCACATCTTACTCCATTAAAATTTAGGGTAACATGGAAGCCTCCTGTCTCTCATTTTTGGCTTTTCTTTTATTTTATTGTGTGAGTTCTTAGAGATTCTTAAGCGATGGTATTGTTGCAAGCAGCTGAGTTAGATAGAAATGTTATAGGCAGTCAGACAGGGCCAGGCCCTCAAGGAGACAGCATGGAAGACCAGGTGACTTTGCAACTTTGGGAGTGACAGACCCCTGCTGTGGGCCAGACCTTAAGACAAAAGAGTAAACAAATGCAGTCACATGCCTCCTTAAAGATAGGCATGCAGGATTGATATTCTAAATGAGTCTCACTTTAAGGAGGTCTGGGCTTAACCCTAGCCCCCTACAGAAAAAAACCTGGGTTCTTTATTCATGCCTGCTTGCTATGTGGCTTGCTTCCGCATTCAGTCCTGGACTTAACCGATTTTACCTAAGTGATTATGCTTGTAATCTCCTTGGTTGACCATAGTTTTGTCCCACTTTATGCCCATCTAAGTGATTCCCCTGTTCTCTCCTTAAACCAGCCTCGCCAAATGGTTCTGCTCTAGAAAAATCCCTGGAAGACACAACTTCTGGGGTAACCTACTTGCGTCCTCTTCTGTCCCTCTCTCCCACAGGAGCTTTCTTTTCTCTAAAAATATACTCTGAAAAAAAAATATATGTATATATTCTGCTTTTAATCTCTATTGTTTCTAAAATTCACACTTTGGTTCTAGAGAACATGAACTCTTTTTTTTTTTAAGAATTTTTTTTTTAAATTTTATTTATTTATTTTTTTCTTGTTTCAGAATCTTTATTTGTTTATTCACTCATTTTTATGGCCGGCTCAGCCCGCCCTGAGGGCAGGGCTGGCACAGCATGTGGTGCCGGGGATGGAACCGCGGTCCCTGAAGCCACCCAAGCTTTTCCAAGCAGATGCTTTAGACCACTGAACCATCCCACCAGGCCCGAGAACATGAACTCAGTCCAGGTATTTTTCAGGTTGGGAGCTTCATTCCTCTATATCAGTGTGAATAATTTACACCACCTTCAGGCCACAAGAATGCTTTTCTAGAAGCCAAAATATACTGGCCACCTAGGCTGTTTTGCTTGCCCCTGGCCAAATTATAGAGGACGGTTATTAAGGTGAAAAGGAAAAATGCTTTATTGAAAGCTGGTTCTAAGAAGCTGGAGGAGCCTCACAGGGCTAGGCCCTCAAGGAGACAGCACGGAAGACAAGATACGCTTCATCTGTGAGACAGACAGACAGACGCTCCTTCTGTGGGCCAGACCTAAAGACCAAAAATCGAACAAATGCTCACCTCCCTAAAACTAAGCATCTAGGATTGATCATCACCTTGAGGAAAGCCAAGAAGAGTTGTTAAGCCAGCTGCTACTGGCTGGCTCCTGGATACACTTTTTTTGGGGGGCGGTGGGGGGACAGGCATTTGAACTCACAACCTTGTCCTTGCCAGGCAGGCCCTTGTGCCACGGAGCTGTCTCCCCAACCCCTTAAACTCTTGTCCTATATTCCTGCGCAGTTGCTACTTGACTCAATTCCCCATTTGGTAGACCTGCCTCACTGCATGGCTTTACTTGATAAGAGTCCCTGGAAGAGACAGCTTCCTGGGTACAACCCACTTGGGTTCCCCTTTCTGTTTCTCTTTCCAACAGAAGCTTTCTGTCCCACAGTAAATATTCTGCTCTTAACCTCCCTTTGTTCCTAAACTTCATTCTTTGGTTTTAGAACATCAACTCGTCCCAGGTACCTTTCACGTAGGGCGTTTCATTTCCTCTGTATCAACCCAAACCACCGTCTCACCCAGTACAGGTCTCTTAGGATCTTTAACAGCAAGGAACAATGTGAGGTAAGGATATACTGAGACAGTATACAAGTTCAGGCTACTTTCATCCCTCCTTGGTCCCCAGCATGTCTGTCCCTTGCTTATGGAAGTGAAGCTGACTCTTGCTGGCATATGCCTATTACCTAAGATCCATGAATTACTGGCTACGCCTAAAGTGAGAGGAATTGTGGAGAAGCCACTTGTCTCTAAAGAAAGGAAATTCTTTTTAAGGTTCTATTTTGCCCCACTGGTTACTAAAAGGCAGCAGTATGCGAACATTGACTGCAGGAATATATTAAAATGATCATCTGTGTTTGTTAATGTCTAGTTCCATCAGAGATTAAGTTTGTAATTTGAATTACAAATGACTCAGGGCCTGTATTTAATCCCTTACTAAACACATTAGGGTGAGTGCAGTAGATGTTGCAAAGGCTAACAGTTTTATAAGTGCTAATCTCCTGGTATATTTTATCACATATATTTTCCATGCTATAATTGAATACCATGAGCACAGTGCCTAAGGATTAACTTTTGCGCTTTTTTCTTTCTTTTTTTCCCTCACTGCCATTAGCAATTACATGTTGTGATTTGGCGGGGTAAATTAAATTTGTTGCAGGAATTGGCCTTGCTGCTTTCTGTGGAATTTCCTTGTGGCTTTCTCGCCCAGGGTACTTCATCATCAAATTGTCTTATTTAAGTACTCATGCACTGTATCTAGTACAAGTCAAATAGCTGTGGATTTTATTCTGTGCTATAAAAAGATAAGGTTCTGGCTTGGAGTCACATTCCTTCTCTTGGAATTTTATTCTGGCTGACTGGAAACATTGTAGAGGAATCCTTTAGTGAGCAGTTGCTTGAGGAGGCAGGAGTTGAGTCAATTCATACTTAAAAGGAATGTGACTTGAGAGGGAGGGAGGGGTGGGACTGATAGGACAGATTCAGCTGAGAGGGAAGGGGTGCAGTTTAAAGAATCGAAAGGAACTGTGAGTTATAAAAACAATTCAAGATCACTTGGCATAGCGCCACTCTGAGTGGAAGATTTTTTATTTGACCTGCAAATCAACATGAGAGCAAGGTATAGTAGTTATACTTGGGTAATTAGTCTATTGTCAGAGAAAAATGAGGAAAACATTTCAAACAGAATTTGGGGATTCTGAAGCAGAACTGTTTATTCCCAAGCATGCTTCCAAGATGGCCTACCGACTTTCAACAGATACAGTGTTTGAGTTGATCCTGGCAACCATTTTTAGAAGTGAGTTTCACATGGCACAGGTTTAATTTTCTTTCTTTCTTTATTTTATTTATTTATTTTTTATCTTTTTGAGACAGGGTCTTGCTATGCATTTCAGGCTGGCCTTGAGCTCACTTTTGTAGCCCAGGCTGGTCTCGAACTTGCACCGATCCTCCTGCCTCAGCCTCCGGAGTGCTGGGATTACAGGCATGCACCACCACGCCTGGCAATTTTCTTTATTTTCTAGCCCTTAAATTCTGTGTTCTTTGAATTTTCTTCCCTCAAAAGAAATTAAATATAGAGAAACAATTCTATCAGAAGATTCATTGGATAAGACAGTTTTAATTAGAAGTTCACTCACGATGTGTTCATATCTGAGTTAATATCAACATTGTTCAAAACCAAACGAGCAAATCCAGGAGACTGGCCCCTCCCTTGTACCATAGGACCCTGTGACCAGCCTGGGAAGAATCCAGTATTTGGCAACCTGCACCCTCTGGAGAAATCTAGGTGACTGGCTCCTCCTTGCATATCAGGGGAACCAGGCAACTGGAGAAACACCAGTCACACAGTAGGATCCCCACTGGGGTGCACAAAATTGACAGGGGAGAATAGTGGGTTGGCAAAGTCTGAAATACTAGCCAACACGTGGTAAATAAGGCGAACCAGTGCTGCGCTTAGGCACAAAGACACATAGAATGTAAGAGGGTGGGGCCACTCCCTCTTTTAAAAATTATTTCTAAAAATTTCATTTCATGTCATCTTGTTTCATTTTGTTTTCATCTTACCTTCTTTTTCCATTTTTCTTTCCTTCTTTTCTCTCTTTTCTAAATGCCTGGTGAGAACTCCAGCCACAGAAAACTCATCCCATCCCCCAAACACTGAAAACAAATTCAGATAATGTCTCCATTACTCCTTCAGGCTTCTTTATCCTCTCCTCTAGCTTGTCAAAGCTCACATGATCATACTTTATCCTACAGCCTTGCTTCTACTTCCTTTCTAGTTAATTATTTATTTATTTATTTATTTATTTTATACAGTATCCTTCCTAAATTTTCTTAGCACGGGGTAAAACCACTCAACCAAAGGGAAAATCTTTGCATACCAGTCACTAGTCTATGATTGCTTCTGTTGTGTAACTGTAGAGTTTGCTCTTATGGTTTATAACTGTAGACTATACTCCTAATTAGTAGTTACCACAGTCTGTCAGTTTTTTGAACTGCACTCGATTCTATTGTTATTGCTAATTTTACTACATTAGCTAGGATGTCAGTTTTTTTTTATTTTTTATTTTTTATTTTATTTTCAGGGCTAGGGTTCAAACTCACAACCTTGCACTTGCCAGGCAGGCATTTATGTCCCGGAGCTATCTCCCCAGTCCCTTGTCATATCAGTTTTAATCAGTTGTTTTCCTTTCCTTAATATTACTGGGAAGCTCTAGGGTACTAAGCTCACCACAGCTCAACACCAGAGGACTGGAGACTGAGCCAAACAAATTCCAATATCCTATTCTTAATTAGTTGAGGAAGATCAAATCTTGTGACAGAAATAAGCCAAGAGCCTCCTATACTCAGAAGATAACCCTGAAGAACAGACTTCTCCTAAAGAGTCTTTGATACTGGCAATATAGCTACATACTACAGAAACTTACAAGCATAAAAACGGAAAACAAAATCAAAACTGTTTTGAAATAGAAAATGACAAGACACCGAAGCAAAACAGAACTGCAGGTCTCTCACCACCCAGCACAGTCCAGTCCAGGAGACATCCAGACAGAAAACAATGGAAGACACGCGCCTGAAATTTCTAGCAACCAAAGTAAATACACAAATCCATAAAAGCTATAAAGGAAATCAGATCAGAAGTAGTCTCTCGGGTAAAAAGGAAATGACAACCATAATTAAGGAATGGCTTAACATATCTAGAGAAAAAATAGACATGCCATGATACTCTACATAGGAGACTGGAAAATTCCACCAAAAGACTTGATTTAATTTGCAAATTCAGCAGTGTAGCTGGATACATAGACAACACTAAAAAATGGCTAGCAATCCTGTACACAAACCATAGATTCACTGAAAGAGAAATTAGGGAAATAATGCTATTCACCATAGCACCTCCCAAAATGAAATCCTTAAGAATCAACCCCCTAAAGGAAGTAAAAAATCTGTATATTGGAAGTTATAGTATTCTGAAAAAAGGAGATCAAAGAGAATATGAGAAAATGATAAGAGATCCTTTGCTCATGGATAGGAAGAATCAATAACGTGAAAATAGCCATACTCTCAAAACCATAATACAGATTGAATGCAGTCCTGATCAAAATACCATTAACATACTGACAGATCAAAAGGAAACACTCCTAAAATTCATTTGGAACCCGAAGAGATCTAGCATAGCAAAAGCAATTCTGGGTAACAAAGGCAATTCAGGGAGCATCATGCTTCCATACTGAGAATTAATAATACAAAGCTACTGTGATAAAATCAGCATGATATTGGCAAAGAAACCCAGATCTGATGAGATGATCAATGTACCAGAAGAGAGGACACAGGCACAGCTACAAACACATGTATTCAACAGAAGAAAGATAGCTTCTTTAGTGGTGCTGGGAAAATGGGTTTCCTACATGCCAAATACTAAACCTACATCCATGTCTATCTTTAGACACCAAACTAAGTGAAAGTAAATCAAAGATCTACATATTAAGACAGAAACACTAAATCTACTGGAAGAGAAGGTTGCTAGAAATCTTAAAGACAGGGGTAGGCAGACAGCTCATGAACAAAAAGCAAACTGAATGGAAAATACCTCAGCGAATCAACAGCTGGAGCCTCCTCCTATTAAAAGCTTTTATACATTAAAAGAAATCACCAATGGAGTGAAAAGAAATCAACTGAGTGGAAAAATTTTTTTAGCCAGTTGTACCTCAGGTAAGGGATGTGTATGTATAACATAAGGAATTGAAAAAAACTCAGCTCAAATTCAAAGTTCCAATCCAACAATGGGTATCTGAGATGAATACTTTTTCTCAGGTGAAGAAATGCAAATGACAAACAAGCATATGAAAAATGTTCCCAGCAACGAGTAAAAAGTAACTAAGACAACTAGCATCTAGAAATACTTTGATAAAGTGACTATAGTAAATGTTCTATAAGGGATCTCGATTTGGTGTAGCTTGAAGTCAAAGATATAACAAAGGTATATGAGAGAGTGTTGTCCCCCCATAGTTCTCCGCTAAGTACAGTTTCTCATTTGAAGAAAAAAGAAAAAATGTTGAAACTCAAGGATCATTTGAGAGACGCAAGTTAAAACAACACTGGGATTCCTTTTACCCTAGAAAAATTGGCTGTCATCAAGAAATCAACCAATAACAAAAGCTAGCAGGGCTGTGCAGAAAAAAGAAGCCTTCGCCACTGCTGGTGAGAGTGTGCATTGCTGCAGCCACTGTGGAAAAGAGGGTAGAGATTTTTTTTTTTTTTTTTTTAAATACCTGTAGGATAAGAGGTTCCATTTGATCCAGCTATTCTCCTTCTGGATGTTTTCCTGGAAGCATTAAAAATATCCTAACGCAGCCATATGTGTGCACCCTTATTTATATAGTAGCACAATTTGTAATAGCTAAGTCTTGGAAACAACTAAAAGGCCCATCAACTGAAGAATGGATAAAAAGATGTGGTATTATACAATGGAGTACTAGTCAGCTATAAAGCATAAACTTGAGACTTTTATAGGTAAATGGATGCAACTACTTACCATATTCATAAGTGAAATAAGTTAAATCAAACTCATGTGTAAAGATCATATTGTCTCCCTAGTGTAAGAAACTGAAAAAATAAGTAAGATTCAAGTGTACAATAGATATTGTGAAATGGAAAGAAACTACTTGATTTCAGAAATCAAAGAATTATGGTACTAATTTCTATTAGTTGAAAAGAAAGTTTTGTGCTTTTATTGTTTGATCAGTTTGTTTTTTTTTTTTTTTTTTGGTGGGACCAGGGTTCGAACTCACGACCTTGCACTTGCCCAGCAGGCACTTGTGCCTCGGAGCTATCTCCCCAGCCCCTTGATCAGTTTTTAATGCCTATATCTTATAACCTGAGCAACTACTTTGAAGATAACAATAAATGGTCTATCAACCATGGTTAATCTCCTATTTTCCCATTTTTAAATTCTGTATCACTGCTTTATTGTTTTTCCTCTTTAAAATAATAAAAAAAAAATCCTAGAAAAAAATCCCAGAACACTGGGACAATCACAGCAAGTCATTTATTTTAAATAATAGCCTGTAAACTGTTTCACAGCCTTCCGAGGAGGATGAGTGTACATAAAGAATAGTTACTATATGGGGCTGGGGAGGTAGCTCAGGGGCACAAGTGCCTGCCTGGCAAGTGCAAGGTCCTGAGTTCAATCCCTGGCTCAAAAAAAAAAAAAAAAAAAAAAAAAAAAAAAAAAAAAAAGAATAGTTAATATAAAGTTTAGCCTCTGGTCTCCTTTATATCCCACAAGAGTTCACCTTTGCCAACGACATTGCCTTGCCAAACTGACTTGAACTCATTCATCCCGTAGTTGCAAACTTGACAGCATTCTAGGGGTCCCAGTGGATCAAAGCACATGGCCACAATCAAGTCCAATCTTCCTTTATGCTAAACATGTTTTAAAAATCATGGTTAACAGCTTTCATTGCTCATGATGTCAAAATTACTTTGTTAATTTATGACCCAGAAAGGCAGGTTACTGTAGACAGAAAAGAAAAGAAAATGAACTGTACCTTGGATTTTCTTTTTTAGCCAACCAATATAAAATATAATATTATTAGCAAACTACATCATGGCATCACTTTGACAACTGTAAAGATTAGAGGGATGATATTCACAGCGAGCTTAGAAGACAAGAGTTGAATGGCCTGGACTGAATAAGCATGGGGGAAGATTTTCGTTTCGGTGTGTAGCCTGCAAGAGTTGATTTATTCATGGTTATTCTCCAACCTTAGCGCACCCCTGACACTTTATAAGCCTGCCATAAATATTTACAGGATGAACACAGGGTGCAATACGAGGATCTGTCTCAGCGGCATTGCCAGCTCATCAGGGAAAGTGCTGGATGTGTAATACGGATGTGAGCCAGGAAAAGGAGCAGGTGAAAGCTGATGAGGTAATGGGAGCTGGAACACAAGGAGAAGTTGCTGAGGTTTTCTGGTGTATTTTGCGGCTGACATTTCTTTGCCCTTCAGGGTTTCACATGGGCTTTTCTGAATGCCACATGAGAGAGGCTGCTGAGGAGTGCATGGTCAGGATGAAGGCATATCAGAACCATGCAGAGAAAGGGAGCCATGAGAGAGTAAAGGAGCCCAAGGAGAATCCAATAAATGCAGGCATACAGAACACTCTAAAAAATACTCTATTTTTTTTTTTTAAAATAAAGAACATATTTAATGTCAATTTCTTGGAAGCAAATGGACAATGAAGAAATAATTGCACTTGTGGCATTTTTTTCCCATTTCTAAACATAAAATGACATTTGTTTCCTCACATTTAGTGGGAGAGACTAATGACAAAAGTATTTATGGATGTGCTAGGGAGGGAACCGTAAGCACAGCTTCTGTTCCAGGACTTATGATAAAGGCTCTGCGTGCCTGGTCTCCTCTGACCCTCACAATGAATTGTGAATACTTGAGGAGCTCGCGGTGCCTCTTGGAGAAAGTACAGGCAAACTCTGTGTGTTTTCTTTAGAATCATTCTGTAAATAATGTACAAACATGTGTTTATTATGTTGCAATGGCCAAAGAAAATAGGACAGAAAAATTCATCTTCAAATCCTGCCGCCTTCCAAGGTCTCTTATCTTTGTAAGTAGATAATGAGTGTGTAATTGCTGTTAACAATTTGACATGTGACCTTATGATTCTTTTTATTTATATGGGTCAGAATTATGTACATATTTAACTTTTAAACTGTGATGACAATTATTGAGGCATATAATTTGTTGGAATGTGAATATGAAATGATTCAATTTTAAAAATACAACTTTCTCCCATATATATATATTTTTTTTAATACTGTGAATTGAACCCAGGACGTTCACACTGAGCTACAGTCTAGTCTCTTTCTTTTCCTTTTTCATTTCAAGAGGGGTTCTTGTGACATCTCCAAGTTTCCTAGGCTAGGCTTGAATATCTGATCCTCTTGCCTGAGACTCCCAGAAAGCCTGGGCTATGACAAATGTGATATTGTAACCTTTTTTTTTCTCCTTGGATGGTTTGTAAATTCCCTAGTGAAATTTCAGCTCTTTTCTGCAGTCTTACTACTTTCAATTATGTAAATGGTTTCATTTTGGTATTAAACACTGTATTTGTTTTAAAATTCCAGTTTTAAATGCAATTCAGTCTCCTCCTCTGCAACCCCAGAAAAGGCTGAATGTGTCTGGGGTCCTAGATGCTTGGGTCTCCATAACAGTGAGGGGAGGGAACTTACTGTGGATTTATCTTAGTGGGCTGCATTTGCCACTGTAACTTTTTGTGAGCTCTGTGCAGATGATGGAAAGAGTCTCATAATAGAGGCTTGTTTCCGTTGAGCTTGGTGGTCATTGGAAGACCTTATTTGTCAACTGAGGAGGAACATTCTCAATCTTTAGTGAAGTATATCTTTTCCTTCTGCCGTTCTTGATGCGGTAGTTCTAAACTATGATGGTTCTAAAAAAGAATTTAGTCTCAAATTACTTGTTGGCAGACATATGGCAGACTTATGCGAGATTGCATCTTCCATGACAGAAATCAAAAGCCTGAGAGCACGGAGGTGATTTTGGCTTTGTTTCTGCTGGGTATCTCCCTACTCCATTTGACATCTCTTTCCACATTCCTTTCACAAAGAGCATGAAGCACATAAGTGGATCTTCTGGCTGAGCAGACATCAGCTAGAGAGTCAAGTAGTTATCTCAGCTGCTACAATGGATGCTTTTGGAGCCTCAACAGACATTGTCTACCTTGTTTTGGAGACGAGAGGCAGTCTTCATTCCCTCTTGTATGAGGACTAGAACGAATAGAAATTTTACCATGAATTACTGTTCTAGGATTGGTGACCTTCTCAGTTCTCTTTTACAGATTTAGAAGGGAGTGTGTAGGGGTGGGTGGTGGCCAGATTAGTGGCACATTTTGCTGCAGTTTCTTGCTTTAAAGTCTCTGTGGAAGAAAGTGTCCTCCGTATTGGTTGCTTTTTACACATAGAACGTGCAGTGCATAGTGCTTTCTACCTCTAACTCTGACCTTGAGTTGAAATTCATTTACTCACATGAGAACAATCCAACTTCACAGCTTGTTTCATGTCCTTGAACACCGGAACTTGCTCCCTGTGCTGCTTGCTACCTGTTTGTCCTTCCTTGTTCTCTTGTGTCTCCCTGCTTTGATCAATGGGAGGCACTGGTAGGAGATTCTGAGTGGTAGAGATGAGAATAAGGGTGTTTATAACTCTGACCTCCTGCCCCAAATCAAATGGTGGGGCTCCAGATATTGGGCTTCTAGACCTCTTTCTCAATTCCAGCTATAGCTTTTTTCTCCTATTCTTTTATTTTATTTTTTTACTTTTAGTAAGAAATAACAATGTGACAGTTTCAGAACACATTGGTAGTACATTTCTAATAATCGATACAATGCATATTGTTGTCCTTGTAGTAGTTCTTCAGAGCACAGGATGCAGACATGGTAATTTTTCCAATCATTATTTTTCAAAAATTTCTTCTCGTTGAACTAAGAGAAAGTAGTTGTATACATAGTCCAAATATTCAATAATTGTAGTGGGTTATTGGCAGAATTGGCAATGTTGAAAGCTGTTCATTTAAGCCTTTTACAGCTCAGCATACTAATCTCACTTTAAGTTTTATGCCTCATGGTTAAACTTTTCTGCTGGGTGGTTAAGAACAAGTTAAAGCAAGACCTGTATAACAAAACATGCAACTTTTGTATCTTCCAAGGTCAGTCATATCTCCTCAGGATTAACCTTCAAACCATGTACAGTCTGATATTCAGAAAGACAGTAATGTTAAGCTCAAGTACCTATGTTATAAACTAATAGTATCACTAAGCTTTTCTTCTGGAGGGTTAAGAACATAAGTTTATAGACCAAAAATTAAAGAAAAGGAAGGGCTACAAGGATAGCCAATAATTTGGACCTAGCCCTTCAAGGTCAGTGAGGACTCAGGATATAAGAAAACCTGTACTGTAACATCCTAAAACTCAGTGGTGTCTCAAATTTTCTGTTCAAGGAGATTATGAATCACAGAGGAAAGGGATTGACGATATATAGTGTGCCTTAGGAGAGTTATCTAGGGAGAAAACATTCTCCCAGGCTTTCACAGAGAGCAAACTGGTCAAGCAATGGCTGTAACTCATCCAGGTGGCTGACATTGACAGCAGTTCTACAAAGCATTGTACATGGTTTCAAGTAACTCTTATTCTTTTAGTTCAAAGCTGAAAACGTCTCTTTTGCTGGTATCTGGGTGCATTCCCAGCCTATTCACACTCCCTTAACCTCTTGCTGTTCCTTTCACCTTGTCTGCACCTCAGATAAGTCTTTTTGTTAAAACAATTTTGGTTAAATCCTTAGAGTAGATCATCTATGACCAGGACAAGTTCGCTCTTTTATTCCATTAGCAAGATGTCTTGAGATCTTTCATGGCATTACATATGTATTTATTTAAATGAAAATATCTGTATAATAGAATTACCAGGAATGTCTGACATATCCAAATTGAGGGGCATTCTACAAAGTGATGGTAATGTACCCTTCAAAATTCTGAAAGTTATGAAAGCTAAGGAACTACTACAGATTAAAGCACACTCAGGAGATATGACAATCAAATGTAATGTCTGGTCCTGCAGTAAGTGAAAATAAATTTATAGGTTTTGCTAAAAACAAAAAATGTATATAGAGTGTTTGTGCGTGTGTGTTAACATGGAGAGAGAAGGGGATAGGGGGAGAGAGAGAGAGCCTTACCATGATGAAATGCTAACTTTGGGATTCAAATAAAGGATATACAGGCGTTCTTTGTACTATCATTACAACTTTGCTATAACTCAAAATAGAAAATTACTATAATAATTGTACAGTGTTTCATAGCCACAATGTACTTTGACATTGCCTTTCTGCTGGCTAGTCATTTAGGTTTAAGACAATCAGATCTTCTCCCATTTTTCTCTATTACAAGCAGCCTTGCAGCAAGCACTGTGGTATACTTATCTTTCTGTACATGAGCAGTTATTGCCACTGTATAGGTTAAAGGAGCAGAACTATTGAGTTAAGGATCATGCACATTTTACAATCTGGTATACATTATTAAGTTGCCAAAGATAGTGTGGCAAACACCTATTGTCTATTTTATGCAATCATGAAGTAATGAGAATGCTAGCGTTAAAATACTAGGTTATAACCTATACAATTGTAGTTGTTCAGACTGACCAAACTTGGTGTTATGGTTTATGTCTAGTTGTTCCCCCAAAGCCTCATGCAGTCATGGGGTGGGGCCTTCTAGAATTTGAGACTAACTCATGATCCATTGGGATTATGTGTTTTAGTACTGCTGGGATTACAGATCTTAGTTCTGATGGGATTATGGGTGTGGTCTGAGGCAGATATGCCAAGGCAGAAGGCCTAAATGTAATATAAGAGAGATAGAGAAACAGCCACTCTCTCTGTTGCTCTCTGTTGTTGTTGTTGGCCTGTTGCCTCTGTTGCAATTGTCCCGCCGCCATGAATTACTGCTCTCTGCCATGTGCCAGTATGCTTTGGAGCTGGCCAAGTATGGACTGAAACCTCCAGTAATTGTGAGCTAAATAAACCTTTCCTTCCTTCATTTTGGGTGCTCAGTATCTGTCTCGGCAATGAGAGAGGAGTAACTAAGAGACTTGGTCTTTAGAAATTAGGAATTTAGGTAACTCTAAGTTATTTATATGTATCATCTCTCATCTACATCATTTTCAATGGTCTATCTAATCTGCATTCTTCCTTTGCCCTGGGATTTGTGAAACTTTTTCTGAAGCCTGTATCTATGAACACTACTTAGAAATGCTAGTTATTGTATTCATATAGCAGCAGATGACAGAGAGCAAAAATAAACTATCACAAAAGAGATCAAGTAGGAAGGAACAAGGAAGATTTTATTGCAAGCTCATAACTGACTGACCAATGCCTTGACTTAAGATCAGGACTCCCCAAATTGTTGGTACCAGCCTGAACTTTGCTTTCAGGTTATGTACTTTTTAGGTTGCCATAGTAACCACATTATCTTATTTTCAGGAATGTTATAAGAATGTCACAAAATTGCCACAAGGTTTACATTTCCCAAACACTGCTGACCATCTACTTGTCAAGGGCCAGTATGGTTTAATGTTTGCCTATTCCCCAAGTTGTCCTATTTGTTCCTGTTTTATAACCCTAGTTTTCTCTATGTGGCTTTATTGTTAGCTACATGGGAGGGGGTGAGGGAATGAGTTTTAGTTATACCGCCTTCCCTTAAAATGGAGTCTCTTTTGCCCAGTTATTCAGGAGGGTAAAATATTTAAAAGATTACTTTCAGAAAATGATTATGTATGAATTTTATATCAAGCACAACTTTGCTTCCTTTTATAAATATGTACAACTAGGAACTGACATATTTTTTGAAAAGCATCAGGTGGTCAACTCTCTAGGTTGAAATGAAAATGTTACTACATTACTGCTGATAGAACACATTGTCTAGTTGGTCCTTAGATACAGTCACAGGATGGTAAGGCTGCAATGAAAGGTGAAACATTTGCTCCACCCTCTTCTTTTGTGTTGTAGAGCTGGAAACTGTGGTTCACCAAATTGGATGTATTGAATGAAATTAACCACACAGCTGATAATTGGCAAAACAAGGGCTAAGGTCTGATTTTTCTGACTTTGTAAAGTACTTTTTCCTATTTCACATGTATACTGTCTTAAGAGTCTTGGATACATGCCATGAAGCAAATCACCTTTTTGAAGGTGGTGACTCAAAGTAGGAACGTCAGTAGTGGCAATAAAAAATTATTTCTATCACACAATGAAGAGGAATTTACATCGTGTGCTTATGTAAATGATTTATATCAAGGAAATGTAACCGGTAAGTTGGGTACTTCTTATTTGATTGCTGGAAATTGCATTAAAAGCCACAAAGAAGCATGTGTATTACACATATATTGACATCATGTAAACCCAGAAAAGTTTACTCACATCATAATTTTAGCATGGTTCATATGCATGGTGGTAAATATTACTATATTTGGAAATAATTAGATGTTCCTAGATGAATTGTAACACTGAAACTTGATGAAGTTCTTAATTTTCTTTATAATGGTAAAAATCAAACCATGATTACACAATTCAACTTGTATAACTGTAATGAACATTGAGCATTTGTGTTATAATAAGGAAGGATGATGTATAATTCAAGTGGTGATTCTAACTATACACACCCCTGCCAAATTATTCATATTTGGCTTTGGGAATGCATTTTCTGTATTTATTTATATGTGAGTGTATGTGGCATTCTGGTATCTCAGAAAATTTTACATGGAATCAACAAGTTGAAATGCATTTACTTTGTAAGTCTGGTGAGATTGCTTGAAAAGAATAATAAGGTTTAAGAAACTAAAAGGGAGATGAAAGAAAAATTTGTAGCTGAATGGGACAAATTTAGTGATGGGCTTGATCTTTAAGAAAAAGAGGGTGACTACTCTGTGGAAAGACAGTTACTGGTCCCAAGAAACTTTGGATTTGGATTGATGTGATTATCTAGGCAATCCATCTGGCTAAAGAGTGTCAGTAGCAGGGGTTTTACTCCATAGTGACACCATAACTTGTGTGGCTCCAAGGCTTCAGCTCGTGGTGGGCTGCTGAGAATTGATCATCAAGGCATAGGCAGATGGTTAGATCTTAAGTGCCTCTCAACCGTGTTCCACCCAATTTCCCCTATTTCAAGCAAACGTGTTGTTGTACCCACTTACTTAGTGTTCACTGATAAAATAATCTTTTGAGAATCACAGCCTTGAAAAAAATCAGCATGCTTTAACTATGCAACACAAAATAGGAAAATTATAATAATATTTATTTTAATATATGATGCTTGTTTATAGCTATACTGGAATAGTGATCCCCAAATTTGACTGTATAGACAAAGATCCCAGAATCTTGTTAAAAAGCAGAGCTGGTTCAGTAATGGTACAGTTTTGGATTAGGAGTTTTCTGCAAAGGTTTGTGTGCTAAAGGTTGGACTCTCAGAGCACTAGTGGGAGGTGGTAGAATGCTTAGGAACTGCACTCTAGGGTAAGAAACTTAGGTCAGTGAAGGTTCTTATCACCTCTATTAAAATGGACAAAGTGAGTAAAATTTGGTTTAAAGGTTGTCTTAGGCTTTAAAGGCACAAAATAATGAAGAAATTCTATTTATTTCGTTTATGAGTTAGGCATACTTTGATGTATTGTTAATGGATACTTGAAAGCCAGATGACTGATGATAACACCTGTCTTAGTTACTCTGTCATTGGTGAGACAAAATATCTGACACCCACAAGTTTAAGATTAAGAGGTTAATTTTAACTCACAGTTTGTAGAACTGCCAATGCACAGCATGTGAATCCATAGCTGTCTCCAACACAGTATGGCATGGTAGAAGGGCACTGCGGAGAAAAAACAGTCCATAGCATGGAAGACAGGGAGCAGCAAGACTTCTTCCTTCTTTCTCTTTTTATTCTGTCTAGGTTACAAGCCCATGGTTGGGGCTACTCACACTCAGGTTGAGTCTTCCATATTGAATAAATTCATTATTCACACCCAGAATTACATTAAACTAACCAATGGACTAATCCAGCTACACCCTGAGAGGTTGGGGACTCTGGAGTGCAAGGGACATGGGAAACACCAAACTCCAATCCCAGTAGACACTGCAGCCTATGAGGGACCAGCAGTGAAGCCTGGAGGACACAGGAAGCATTTCTTCTTACCCCAGCTAATGCTGCCACCTTCTAAGCCCACACAAGAGCCCAGAGGACTCAGGAAACAAGTGTCTTACGTGTAGTCCTTGGGTTCTCTATAACACAGGGCCAAAAAATTGACCACCAATAAACAGACTGATTGGACTGAATAAGAGACCCACACCCAGGAGGTGAGCTGAGATTCTGGACTGAAGTGAAACCCTTCCACAGTGATTAGGTGAGAGATAGCTTGGGAGACAGGCTTGGACGTGAGGGCTAAAAAGGGATCTCCTGGGATCCCTTGGGAGACACAGGCTAAGATGAGGAAGATCACAGGGCCTGTGTTCTGCTGTAGGAGGCCAGGTCTGAGAGAGTGATCACTAAAGGTGGGCAGTCCTACCTACAAGAAGCTGTAAGATGGTATGTTTGAGCTCTGGCTCTACAGCCAGTATCCAACAAAAAAGAGTGCTCTGAATTACTCTAAGTAAATATAGCAGTGACCTAATTGTCTTCACTAAGATTTCAGCCCATGAAAAATGAGTCCAGTAGCTCCTAGAAGAGTCCAAGATGTCTAATATAAGGGCAATTGGAATTAGTGAAAAATCATAAGATAGCACAAAGAAAACAAACAGTCTGTAACACAAGTAAAAGCAAACAACATTCCTAACATGGAGAAAGACCTTAATAGATAAATAAATGAAGCATACAGAACTTCAAATAGCTATCTTAGACAAAAACCACTCTGTGCCACATAATAATTAAAATACTAGAAATACCATACAACAATAAAATCTTGAAAGGAGCTAGAAAAAGCAACAATTACCTATAAAGGAAAGGCTATTAGAATTACAAAAGATTTCTCAACACAAACCTTAAAGGTAAGGAGAATATAGAACCTCTTAAAGAAGCAGGCAGTTTGACTCCAGAATTTACACTCATCCATCACACAGTCCAACTAAAAAATCCCCATGACCTGATGGATTCACAGTCAGTTTTATAAGAAACTCAGGGAGATCTAACACCAATGCTATCTAAACTTTTCAGTGAAATTGGGAAGGAAAGAATACTTTCAAAATCATTCTCACAAACTCATATTATCCTTATAAAGAAACCAGATATGGAGCCAACAAAAAAAAGAGGACTATGGGCAAATATCTCTAATGATTATAGATGCAAAATTTCTTAATGAGATAGTAATGAATAGAGCGCAATGAATTGCCACAATAACCAAATAGGCTTCCTTCCAGGGATGAAATAATGGTTCAACATATGCAAATCAATAAATATAACACATAAAATAAACAGAATTATGGACAAAAATACACGAACATCTCAATAGACTGTTGAATCTTAATAGATTCAACAGAAACCTTTGACAAAATCCAAACTTAATTTATGATAAAAATCCTGAAAGAATTAGATATAGGTCTTTATCTCAACATGATAGAAGCCACTTATGACTACTTCCAATGTCATATTAAATGGTGAAAAACTGAGAGCCTTCCCTCTAAAATCAGGAACGAGACAAAGATATCCATTATTATCATCTCTGATCAATGTAATTCTCAAGATGGTAATTAGACAAATCAAATAATAGAAAGAAATAAAAAAGAAACACAGGAAAAGATACAATCAAAATATCATTATCTGCAGATGACCCAATCCTTTATTCAGAGGATCCAAAATGGCTCCAGAAGAGTTAAAAACCAAAGTCATCCATGTAACAGGATACAAAATAAACACACAAAAATCAACAGCATTACTGCATACTAATATGGATGCATGAAAAAATAAATTATGAAAATAATATCATTTATAATAGCATGAAAAGTATTGATAGGTATTCACCTGACTAAGAAAGTGAAAAATCTCTCCATGAAAATGACATAAAACTGCAAAAGGAAATTGAGGAGGACATCAGAACATGGAAAGATATCCCCAATTCTTGGTTAGGAAGCATAAATAAGATGATTATAGGGCGAGCAGTATAGCTCAGCGGATTTAGCGCTTGCTTAGAGGAAGCGCAGGGGCCAGGGTTCGGTTTCTGGCCCCTCGTGCCGCACCGGCCCCGCTCTAGAGTGCGCTGAGCCGGCGATACTGGGCGTGGTGGTGTGTGTCTGTAATCCCAGCCCTTGGGAGGTACAAATAGGAGGATCACTATGACTCAGTAGTGTGACCCGTAAAAAAAAAAAAAAAAAGATGGAAATGGGCATGAAAAAAAAAGAAAAAGATGATTATACTTTTAAAACTGACATATAGATTAAATGCAATCCCAATCAAAATACCAACGTCATTTCTCACAGAACTGGAGAAGATAATCCTAAAATTTATATGGAGTTAGAAGAGACAAAATCAAACCTGAGTGACAAAGTCAAGGTAGGCGGCATCATAATATTACAACAACAAGCGTATTATGTTATAAGGCTATAATGATTAGAATGACATGATACTGGTATAAAAATCAGCACGTAGATCAGTGGAAGAGAACAGAAGAAGCAGAAATAGTTCTAGGTACTTACAGCCATTTGATCTTTGTAAAGGTGTCAAAAATTCACACTGGAGGAAAGATAGCCTCTTTAATACATGGTGCTGGAAAAATTGGATATCCATAAGCAAAAGATTCAACTTTTTTTTTTTTTTAAAGATACAACTCTTGAAGACATAGACAAGGACATTCTAAACAGAACCCCAATGACACAAAAAGTACTACTGAGAACCAACAAATGAGTTCATATCAAATTTAAAAACTACACATCAAATAAAA
This sequence comes from Myocastor coypus, assembly GCA_004027025.1. NCBI lineage: Eukaryota > Metazoa > Chordata > Mammalia > Rodentia > Myocastoridae > Myocastor > Myocastor coypus. Next base: position 82,180 of record PVJA010003376.1, read on the forward strand.
CATTCAATAGCATGAAGAGACAATCTACAGAGTGGGATTTTTTTTTTAACCAGCTATGCAACCACCAGGACATTAAAAAGAAAGTTTTGTGTACCTGTTTCTTTTCTTCTTGTGCTTGTTCTTGTTCTTGTTCTTCTTCTTCTTTTTTTTTTGTAAAAGTTTTTTCTTGGTTTATGTCTTGCATTCTGAGTAAATACTTTGGAGAAAATGATATATAGTATATTAACTATTGTTGTTCTCTTAGCATTTGATTTTCAAATTTTTTTTTTTTTTTGCAAAACTATTAAAAGAAAAACAATGTTATTTGGTTTTTGATCCAAGGAGAGAGATGCAATAAAGATGCCATAAATTCTTGTTCCTTGTGTCTAAGGTCTGGGTTAGGGAAAGATGAATTAATGACAGTACCATATTTAAGGAGGCACCTGCTCCTAGGGATAAGTAAGTGCATCTTTGGTTCCTGAGAGTGAGTACCTCCTTAAATATTGTATCTTTGACACTCACTTGTGTTACCCTAGTTTCTACTCTAACAGTGGCCATGACAGATATGGCTGTGCCAAAGGTGCTCATGTTAGAAGATGCAAGCTATGATAAGAGTTATGTGGTTGGCTTACCGTTTGCCTAAATGAAGATACCTACTATGTGTCTTTGATTGCCTGTTATCTGCAGCATTGCTTCTCATTAATAATTTTCATGGGTGACCACATTATCCCATGTAGAGCCAACCAGATCATATCTTGATGACATACACAAATTTCCACGTTATCTTCAGTAGACTTCTCATACCTTGTGTCTGGGTTCTGCTTGGTTCTTTCACAGATATAATATTATGTGACCACAGAATCACACAGCTTATGTATTTCCAATTTTGAAACCTAGCTCAAGGGTGAGGATATCCAAGTTTAGTGCATAAAAATGAATAATGACAAACAAAACAAAACCCCAAACAGAACAAAATAACCAAAATCACAGACCAGAACCCTTCCCCTGCTAGAACATGCCGTGATTAAGTCATGCAAGCTCTGTTATTTTCGAAAGAAAATAAAGTCTTAAGGCCAAAATAAAGACTTGAAAGACTTCTGTCAGAAAAGGCAGTCATGAGTGTAGCACAGTCGGGTTTTGGTTGCTTTGCTTCGTGCTGTGCGCTCCCAAATTCTCTCAGTGAGAGGAGAATATTTAGGCTCCATAAAGCTGCACTAGGAGTCCTGGTGCTCAGGCAAGATGCAGAGTGAGGGCCCTCGGGTGCTTCTGTTTTCAGGGAGCCAGAAAATGCATTGTTTATGTCGATTTCCCTATGTGTTACCCATGCGCTACCAACTGAAAGAAAATTCACCTAATTTATAAAGAAAAACCAACACTAAAACAGCAATAAGAAAAAAGACAGAAAAAGATCTCAAGGCGCTTGTAAGTAGTAACTCATTTGTTTTCATTTTCTTTTTGTTTGTTTGCCCTTAGCTTCATAAGTCTGTGGTCTAGCTTGGTGGGTTGGCTCAGTGGTCTAAAGCCCCTGCTTGGGAAAGCTTGGGCTGCTTTAGGGACTGTGGTTCGATCCCCAGCACCACATGCTGCGCCAACCCTGCCCTTGGGGCAGGCTGAGCTGGCCATAAAAATGAGTGAATAAATAAGTCTGTGGTCTTACAGTGGTGCAGGTCCTTCTCTAAGAAGGAACATGCTTTGCTCAGTGTCCTGCTGTCATCGTTTTTGGAATCTTCGCATTGCTTTCACAAGGGGCCCCTAGTTTTTACTTTGTTCAGAGCCCCCACGTTTTATAGCTAAGAATGTCTTCCTACATAAGTAGATCAGCATATAATCTTACCTGGTTGTGGTACCAGTGCGTATATGAATTTACGGGGTTATTTTCTTCACTCTAAGCTATATCATAAATATCTTTTATTGCCATTTTATCTTGTTAGTACTTCATGATGGTCAATTTTATTTTATTTTAGTTTTTATTATTTTAGCTTTTATGTATTTGGTACATGGTCTCACTATGCAGCTTGGACTCATAGTGATCCTCCTCTTTCAGCCTCCCCAGTGCTGGGATTACAGGCATGCACCACCATGCCTCATCTTGGTGGCTGGCTCAGCATGCCTAGGGTGGGGCCAGTAGGACATGTGGTACCAAGGATCAAACCTGGGTCCTTGTGCTTGCTTAGGCAGATGCTTAGAGTGCTGAACTATCTCCATTGCCCATAAGGGTCAATGTAAAAAACATATAATATTACATCCACACTTAACATGACTGCTTAACTTAATTTTCCTCCTATTATATATTGTTTCTCATTTTAAACTGTGTCTGTCTGTCCATCCATCTGTCTGTCTGTCTTCTGTATTCTATAACAATAAGAATCTGCTCATTTAGCTTTAATTCTTTGAAAAAATTCATTCATGATACATTCCCAGGATGAGAGCAAGTGTACTGAGCTTACTGTACATCCCAATTTGCTAAGGATGGGGACTGTTAATGCCTAATATATTTATTAATAATACCTCCTTTGCTTCTCAGAAATAGTATGGACTGTCCACTTCAAGAATTTTTTTAGGGGCCCGGCAGGATGGCTTAGTGGTCTGAAGCCCCTGCTTGGGGAGGCTCGGCGGCTTCAGGGACCACGGTTTGATCCCCGGCACCACATGCTGTGCCGGCCCTGCCCTCAGGGTGGGCTGAGCCGGCCATAAAAAAAAGATGAGTGAATAGGCAAAGGTTCTGAAACAGGAAGGAAATAATAAATAAAATAAAATAAAATAAAGAATTTTTTTAGGCTATTATTATGGCCACCAAACATTTTTAAAGGGAAGACTGATAAATCAAATGATAGTAAGATATTATAACATAAAATTGAGAATAATGCTTTGGAAAGTAGATTACTGTAAAAACAGTATTTCACTAAAAAACTATAAAACTAGGTTTAAATTCATCAGTAAATCACATAATTAAGAGGCATGAAATTAATTCATTGAGAGGAAACATATTGCCTTTTAGAAAAGTAAATATTTGGCTGGCAATACCTTATTGTGGTGAGAAATATCACTCTCCCAGATATTATATTTATTTTTAAAGTATAAGATGATTTGGCATTATTTTGAAATTTCATTAATCCAGATAATATCAATTTAAATTTTTTCATGATTGAGAATGGACTTTAAGATTGATTCTTCTTTGATATGTTGAGGAAAAGTATGTCCAAGTGAGGGAATAACCTAGGTAAGAGGATGGAGACAATGCGTATAAACTTTGGAAAATAAATAGCTTATGAATTTCAACAATTGAGCTCATATAGACAACATGAAATAATTTCATAAGCTTAACATTGCGGCTGTTTAGATTGCTGCTCTGATTTGCTGATTCAAGTACAGTGATTCTTAGCTACTTATTAAATTAGAGTCTTCTTCTAAAGACAACACCGTGTCCAGTTTTAGTATATAAATATGACCCTGGAAAAGGTTCATTTCCTTGAAAATAGTACATTATGACTACATTACCTCGCTCCATTCTTGACAGGCGTGCCCCTTGAATTTGTTCCAGATTCATGGTATTTTGCTTTCCTTCTTGAAGCTAAAGGCCATATTTTCAGGACAAATGTAAAAGCTGACGTGTTTCTACAATGTGTGCTTGAATGTGACCTTTATAAAACATGGTATATCCCAGGATTTATGGGCCATACAGATGCTGAAGGAATATCTCGCTGGGTAGAAGAAACACTTGTGGAGGTCAGCAGTGTGGGCTAGGGGTTATTGCTACTTGCCTGGAGGTTTTCAGTGGGGCTGTGGGTCAACCATAGAGTATGGGCTGGTAGATTAAACAGTTCTGTAGGTTTCATGGTGTCCAAAAACTGCTGAATCTGAGGCAAGTCCATTCAAGCCCCTTATTTTTGTTGACTATGTGACCCAGGATAAGTTACCCAGCCTGTATGAAACTCAGTTTCCTTGTGTGTATGGCATGGAGCAAGTTTCTACATGAAGTTACAGTGCAGTGAGTGTGGACTACATTCCTAAAAGTGAAAGAAAGTACAGTATACTGTAACACACTGGGGGCTGGGGAGACAGCTCCATGGCACAAGAGCCTGCCTGGCAAGTACAAGGTCGTGAGTTCAAACCCTGTCCCACTAAATAAATAAATAAATAAATAAATAAATAAATAAATAAATAAATGTAGCACAGTATACTTACGTATGAATGTATGCAATGTATGTATGCATTTGGTACAGGGTCTCACTAAGCAACTCAGACGCCTACTGATCTTCCTGTTTTCAGCATCCTCAGCCCTGGGATTACAGGCATGTGCCACCAGACATGGAATTGGTGGGTAGCTGAGCACACCTGGGTGTGGGGCTGGCACAGCCTGTGGCGCTGGGTATTGAAACCTGGCCCCTGTGCTTCCCTAAGCAGGTGCTTAGTCTGCTGAGCTATCTCACCAGTCCTCATAGTATACTTTATTTGAATAATTCATTTATTGAGAATCGCAGACACACAGAAGGGCAATGATTTTCAGGGTGATGCTGAAGTAGTAAAACATGGTTATTGGTTAGTCATACAGATGCCTTATTTGGTCTACTGAACTAGAAAATCTCTCCCTACATGCCAATAAGTAAGGTGATGGTTTTCAATCAGCCTTAGGTTTTATTTGTCTTTTTTTTTTTCACCATAGACATTTCAAATAGCCCAAATTGAGCTTCACTTAAATTTGCAAATCAAATAAGGAAACAGTTATTGTGGGACTTCAGTGGCTTTGTCTCCTCAAGGGTTCTAGCCTGGGCCTCCATTTTAACTTACTTTGACACTAAATTTCACTTTTTATTTATAGGATTATAAATGAACAGATGGCTACATTTTTCTTTTCTTTATTGAGTGCTGATCAGTTGCCCTGCTTGGGAAGTAAGGACAAACAAAACGCTTTCTCTGTCCCCAGAATTTGCATTTTAGGGTGACATTTGTTACAGTTTTGTGATATAGTAGGGCTCATTTATAGTCCTTCTTGGCTAAACTGGCTGTATATTGATATAACCGTGCCACTCTTTTTTAGGAAGCAAGGTGTAGACTGTTTTTGTTGGTGGCTCTGTTTCTAGGTGTGGTGATGGATGAGCTTTTAATCTAACTCCCGCCTGAGAAGCTGATCTGCAGAGCAGTTCTGACCAACGCTTGCTGTCTTGTTTCTCTGCCAGTTTGGCCGCCGTCTAACAGAACTCTTTGCTTTCCTTTGCTTCTATTTCAGACTTGAGATTGTACACCTAGGCCTTAGTCCTGGTGGCTGCCAGCCCTGAGCTTGCTCTTAGTACTCTGCAGCATCTTACTGAACCTGGAAGAAATCCTGATCTTTCTTTCTCTTTAGTCCATCTCTGGGTCTTATGGCCTCTGTCCATTGACATCTATCTGCAGGCAGGTGAAAGCAGTTCAGATGAGATCAGGCAGCTAACCAGGAGCAAGGAATTCGAAGCAGGCAGTCTGACTGCAGAGTTCATGATCATCTCCACCAAACCATCTTTCTCTGTACATTGTGTAGGCACACGCTTTCACTGTGTCTAGTATTGTCATGTATCTTTTTTCTTTTTTAAAGAAAAATCCAGTCCATCTTACCATTGCTTTGTATATAATTTTCTTCCCTTTCTTTGTCCTGTCCTGCCATTCTATTATGGCTTGGATCTTGACTCTCCCCCGAAAAGTCCAATGTATTCCTTTGATCCCATTCCTGTTCAGACCTTTCACTGCTTTAAAATAAGGATGTTCTCCTTGTTTCATTGCATGTTGTAAGCATTTGTTTTTAATTTCTAAAACTTTTACAGGTGCTCAAAGGTAAGAGTTTGCTTTGAGTCTGGGAGGAGGCCCTGGACATGAGCTCTCAGCAATGCTGGAACTGTTTAGACCCCATTGGTCCATACAGATGGACCAAATGTATTTTGCATGACGAGATGGACAGGGATCTTTTGGAAGTCATGAGCAGAATGTTATGGTTTAGACCTGGAGCGTCCATGAAAAGCCTCATGTGCGCAGAGGTGGGGCTTTTGGAAAGTAATTAGATCACAGCTCCACTAGAGCCTACTTGCTTCTAGGAGGTGGAGCCTGGTCAGATGTGGTCCATTGGGGGTGTAACCTAGAAGCGTATGTCTTCCTCTCTGGCTCCCCCTACCTTTAGTTTTTCTTTTCTGGCTCTCTTATGCCTAGGCTTTTTCCTTATGCTCTTTTTTCTTTGGGCCAAAACTTCCAAAAACACTGAGCCAAAAAGGATTCTCTCCTCTTTTATATTGGGGGTGTTCTGCATTTTGTTTCAGTATTAAGAAAGTAACTAATATGCATTCCCTCCCCTGCTTCACTCCCTTCCTCACCTGGGAAGCGTCTTATATCCTCCTACCACGAGAGCTAGCTTCTCCAGAGTGAGACAGGCAAGAAAATAGTGAAAGCTGCAAGGTCTTTCAAGACCTTTGCTTCAGAAGTCATTCACTGTCACCTCAGCTGTAGTCTATTTGCCACAGAGAGCCAGACCTTATTTCATTTAGGACAGGCCTAGGTGAATGAAATTCAGATCATTGGAACCATTTTGGAAAATGGTTAGGGCATTTATTTCTAATTCATCTTCTTTGTTTTCAGGTTTTTATCATAATTATACATTCTGATGTAACTGAGTCTCCAATGTTAAACCTATCCTAATTTCTCCTTCTTCTCCTCTTTCTTTCTTTCTTTCTTTCTTTCTTTCTTTCTGTCTGTCTGTCTGTCTGTCTGTCTTTCTTTCTTTCTTTCTTTCTTTCTTTCTTTCTTTCTTTCTTTCTTCTTTTTTCAAAGCAAGATCTGCTATGCAGTTCACATTGGCCCTGAACTCACCATGTAGCTTGGGTTGGTCTTGAATTCACAGCGAGTCTCCTACCTCAGCCTCTGGAGTGCTGGGATTGCAAGTACGCACCACCATATCTGGTGCCTTTCTTGATTTCTGTCAAAAAACATGCAACTTTGCTCCTTGTTTTCATAGCTCTATGTGTACACAGTGCCATGCTTTTTCACTTATTGCTTTGAGAATTCCCTAGAAATCTCCTATGTCAGTTGACTCTTCTGAATATCTTTCCTGTTATTAGTAAGCATAGATGTGTGTGTGTGTTTGTGTGTGTGTGTGTGTGTGTGTGTGTGTGTGTGTGTGTGTATCTATGCATCGGTAGCTATACAAATATTTGTCTGTCTACACATAATATTCCTTTACAAAGACTAGCAGGTTCCTTGGAAGAAAACAAATGTATTTGGTGAATCTTTTTAAATTTGAGGAGGCTGGTGATATAGCTCAGTAGAATAAGCTCTTGCCTGGCAAGCACAAGGGCCTGAGTTTGATCCCCAGTTCTGAAAATGAAACAAAACAAACCTAACCTAAATTTGAAGCTCAAAATTATATTTTTAAATGCAACTTTCAGAATAAGATATGGCCAGCCAGATAGAGGTTTGATCCTTGGTGGTTGAGACTGTGAGTACTTGGGAGGCTGAAAACAGGAGGATCACTAGGAGTCTGATTTGTGTAGGGGGATCCTGTAGACCCTATATTAAATATACAAAAAAGAAGAATAGGACAAAATTATATTTCATGGACAAATTTCTTTCTTTCTTTCTTTCTTTCTTTCTTTCTTTCTTTCTTTCTCTCTCTCTCTCTCTCTCTCTCTCTCTCTCTCCTTCCTTCCTTCCTTCCTTCCTTCCTTCCTTCCTTCCTTCCTTCCTTCCTTCCTTCCTTCCTTTCTTTTTTGTATTTTAGGGAAGGGTCTACAGGGTTTTCAGGGTCTCATTTCCAGATTGGACTGGTAGTGATCCGCCTGTTTACAGCCTCCCAAGAGCTGAGATTACAGGCGTGTGCCACCACATCCAATCTCAATTGACTTCTCAGTGCACTCTGGGGGTGCAGCTGGCACAGCAGGCCCAGGGATCCAGGACCCCCACTGCCCTGCCATTGTACCTGCTTGCAGGTGCTTTAATTTGCTAAGCTATTTGGCTGGCCCTGACAAATTTCTAAAGTTACCTTCACTTGTTAGCTAAAAACTACTAGTTAATCTAATTGATATTGAGGAGCTTTTTTTTTTTTTCTTAACAAAAAACTTCAGGCTATTGATAAGACATAAAACTATGTGCAGTCTGCTACTTGACATTTGAATTTTGTTAGTATTATTTTGATATTAATGTAAAATAAGGGCAGCTATTTATAATGGGCTTCTTGCTATGAGGCTGACACTGTGTTTTAGAAACTGCAGGTAAAAAATGAAATGAGTCTGATGGCTGGGAATGCTGTCATTTCTGTGGCTGATGCACCCCATAATATACCTTTTGCTATCATTAAAAACATCTTTCTCACAAAGTATAATTATCTCATAAATATTTATAGTTTTCCTCTCAGAATTTTTATTACAGAGGCCTTCCCTTACCCTGCAAAGCTGTACCTGGATTTTATGGTTCATAAACGACACACATTTTGAAACAAGGAAGAAGCTAAATTGAAAAGACTCAGTAACATTTATGTTATCTACATTTACGTTAAAAATATTCTCTTTATTTCCCTGACATGAACACCAACTACTAAACAATAATTCATGTTATTGTTGAAACACTAGGAAAACACGTATATCCAGAAAGTAATAAATAAAACTTATCCATAATTTTACTACTTCTTGGTATATGTTGCTTTTCTTTTTCCTAAAAAAATCTTTTATTTGTTCGTTTAATTTGGTGCAGGGTCTTGCTACATAGCTCAGACTCACATTGATCCTCTTGTCCTAGCCTCCCCAGTGTTGAGATTACAGGTGTGCACCACCACGCCCAGTTTCAGCAGCTGGCGTGGCATGTGGCACTGGAGATTGGATTTGGGTCCTTGCGCTTGCCAGGCAGGTGCTTAGTCTGCCAAACTATCTCCCCAGCCCTCACTTTTAATTTATTTTCTATAAATATATGCTCCTCCTTACTAAAGTTTTCATTTAATGTCTTACTACGATCCTCTTTAGTTATGAAGAAATATAGGCCTTAATATCATCATATTATTCACCATTTTATAAATATAATATATATTTAACCAGTTACCTATAAATAGACATTAGCTTGCTATAAGATTTTCAGGATAGCAATCAATGCTGTGATGAATATTCATATATGTACATACATATATGCATGTGTATGTATACTATATTCATAAATGCATTCTTTTGAATTCCTGAATTTATTTAGTAGTCTTTGTTTTTCACTGCTTATGTTTCAGGCATCTACAGGGTGAGCTGTATGTATTATTTGTGTTTAATAAATTGCTAAATTGAGCTATGAGAAGATTGAGTGGCTTGTGTCCTCACTGTCTTTGCTCGGGCTATTCAGACCCTCGACTTCAACAATCACAAGTATTTCCTTGGGCTCGGCGGGATGGCTCAGTGGTCTGGAGCGCCTGCTTGGGGAGGCTTGGGCAGCTTCAGGGACCGCGGTTCGATCCCGGGCGCCGCATGCTGCGCCAGCTCTGCCCTCGGGGCGGGCTGAGCCGGCCATAGAAATGAGTGAATAAACAAACAAAGCTTCTGAAACAAGAAAAAAAAGAACAAAATATCAAAATTAAAACAAAAACAAAAACAAGTATTTCCTTGCCACTGTGTCTACTCTCCAAACTGTTGGCCTGGTCCCTTTTTACTGTGGCCTTTTTAAGGACAAGTCAGAGCAAGTCTCTCTTGCTAAAGATTTCAAATAAGAATGAGCACCCTCAAAGCATAGGCTTATGAAGAGAGCCTGCGATGTCTGCATTTGTCCATCATTCCTTTTGTGCTCCAAGTCTGTGTCAAACCTATCTTTGCCTTCCAGGTTCTATGATTCATCTTCTTTATCTTTTTATTTTATTTTTAAAAATACATTTAGGACAGGGGATACAGGATCTACAGGGTCTTACTATGCAGATTGGATTGATAATGATTCTTCTGTTTTCAGCCTCCCAAAGTGCTGGAATCACAGGTGTGCGCGCCCAGTCCCAAAAGCCATCCCCGTGCGCCCCAGGGGCGGGGCTGGCCCGGCACGCTGAAGTTCACACCCGGCTGCTGAGTTCTGCTGAAGCAAGTGCTTTAGTCCGCTGAGCCATCAGGCTGGCCCTTTCTTTATCATTTTTTTTTAAATTTTATTTATTTATTTTCTTGTTTCAGAACCTTTATTTGTTTATTCACTCATTTTTATGGCCAGCTCAGCCCTCCCCGAGGGCAGGGCTGGCGCAGCATGTGGTGCCGGGGATCGAACCGTGGTCCCTGAAGCCACCCAAGCTTTCCCAAGCAGGCGCTTTAGACCACTGAGCCATCCCGCCGGGCCTCTTTATCATTTTTGAACCGATACTCAAATTCTCAGGAGAGGCTCCTCCAGTGCTAACACTTAATACATTTTTTATTTTCTCCACTAAAAATATTTTTTCATTGCATTTCAGTTCTGCCTTTCTTATATGTTTAATATTATTAAGCCTACACATCTTAAGAACCCTTGTGTTTAAAAGTCACTGATAACAGAGTCTATTTTTCTATGCCCCAGGACTCTAAAGTCATTCAATTCTTATGTATAATGGCTCGTAAAACCAAGCAGTGATTTTCAGAGATTCACAGTGCTACATTGATGTTAGTCATACCTGGATTAGATTTTGAATCTGGATTATATGTACAAAGAAAATTGTAGGTTTTTATTAATAATTTTATTTAAGAGAAGGCTAAAATGATTTTTCAATAGGTATATCATATATGCTAATGTATTTCCCTCTTTCCATTATTATTTATTTACTTAACCACATTAACCATTATTTTAAAAAAATATGAAAAATGTAATTTTCCTAGTTTTTATTTTAGTAGTACAGGATTCATGAAGTAGTTGATGTCACTTCATACCTGTCATTTTAGTATGCCTGAGTGTGACTGTTATTTAACTTTTAAATACTTTGCTCTTTTCATGACAGTTTAATGTTTACTGAGAAATAGTTGAGCTATTCTGAGGAAGGAATTTTTATCAGCTTAAGGAAAGTGAAGACATGAATCATAAAAATTTCTGTGAAGGTTGTGATAGAAAATTGTCAATAGTTTTTCCTTTGGCTGGCTCAGCCCACCCTGCGGGTGAGGCTGGCATTGTATGTGGTGCTGGGGATCAAATTGCAGTCTCCTGCCCCTGCCTAAGCTAGCCTAAGCAGGCGCTTTAGATTGCTGAGCTATCTTGCTGGCCCTGTCAATAGTTTTAATTTGAAGACTTTTTAACTTGTGTGTTATTTCATAAAGGCAAACTTTGTGTGAGCATTTTTGCGCTGGTGTATTATGACTATCCTTTCAGAGGACTGGCATTTGCTCCATTTCTTGTGATCATTAGGAGAAATAATTTTATGAGATACTTTCCCATAGATGGTAAAGTAACTGCTGGCTAATTTCTGCTGTGGAGATAAAAGCAGCTCAGCAGGACAGGGTATGGCTTCCCACTTTCCATGCTAAGCTGGCTATGCATTAGGACATATCTGTGGAGGGATTATGCATGGGAACTCCATCTACTCCCAGATGGGTGTACGGAGGATGGACACACTGTAGAATCTTGAACTGCTGAGTGCCTCCCATTTTATTTTGGTGCAGTAGAAGAGAAGATGACTAAGAAAAATACTGCAGAATGAACCAACAAGAGGGAAATTCTAGGTGCCATAGGAGTTTGTGAATGTAAATGAAGTTTTGTCTCTTTTTTTTTTCCCAATAAAGTTTGGTTTGATTTTTTGCCTTAGATGGAAAAAGCCAAAATTTAGAAGTCTGATAAAACAATGGGTAGTGCCCACTATGCTATGCATTCCAAAGGCAAAGAGCATTCATTTTAGAAATTTCATGCTTTGCTTATAGGTTTAGATTTTACATAATTATTTTGACTTATTTGAAAGATTATGAAGTGAATCAAATCTACTTTTCCTTGGCACTGAATGAGAGAAGGCCTGGTTGCTGGGTTGCCAAAGTATTTCTCTTCTTTGGGGCCAGCCAGATAGCTCAGTGGACTAAAGCCCCTGCTTAGGCAGAGTGCAGGGGTGGAGCTTGATCCCCAGCATGCTGTGCTGGCCCTGCCCCTGGGGCTCTCTGAAACTGAGATTGAGACTGGGTGTGGTGGTGTGTGCCTATAATCCTATCTCTTGGGAGGCTGAAAACAGGAGGATTGCTACAAATCCAATCTGTGTAGTGAGACCCTGTAGATCCTATATTAAAAAAAAAAAATCACTCCTCTCAACAAGGAAAAATAATGTGAGAAATGTATTCATGGTGGACTCAGACCCGAATTTCAAGCGCTCCTATGCTATTAATAACTGAGATGCCTTGACAAGCCTTCTCTAGGCCTCACTTTCTGTTTTAGAGGTTTACCTGGGAATAAGAATGGGAATAGAAATAGGAGCTAGGAATGAGGAAAGGAAGAGCTCCTGATAAATAGAAGGGGTCCAGAACTTTTATGCTTGCTTCCTATAGTTGTTCTATGAATAAGAAATACTATGTTATACACTCACCATTGCCTGGTACATAGTAACTATTTTAAAAATGGCGTGCAAAAGGTCAAGCCTCTGCAAATTCAAAGATCCATTCCAAAAAATGGGCATATGAGATAAATATACTTTTCAGAGCAAGAAATACAGATGGCAAATAAATACACACAAAAAATTTTTCCACAGCACTAATCATTTGAGAAATGCAAATTAAAAGAATACTGAGATACCATCTCATGCCAAGAAGGAACGCTACTGAAAAGAAATCAATAATACAAATGCTGGGGAGGCTGTACAGGAGAAGAACTCTTCTGCACTGCTGGTGGGAATGTAGACTGGTACAACCACTGTGGAAATCAATGTGGAGACTCCTCAGAAAACCAGGATTGGAGCTCCCATTCAACCCAGCTATTTGCCTTCTGGGTATTTTTCAAAAAGAAAGGAAAACATTGTAATACAGTGAAGTATGTGCACCCATGGTTACAGTAGCACAATTTGTCATAGCTAAAGTCTTAGAAGCAATCCAAATGCTCATCATGAGCATTTTATACAATGGAGTATTACTCAGCTATGAAGAAAGATAAGCTTGAGGTTTTTTTAAAAACTTTATTTATTTGTTTATGTTATGACCTGCTCAGCCTGCCCTGGGGGTGGGGCTGGTGTAGCATATGGCACTGGGGATCGAACCTTGGCCTCTGTGGTTGCCTAAGCAGGTGCTTTAGACCACTGACCACTCACCAGCCCCAAGCTTGAGGTTTTTATAGGTGAATGGATGCAACTAGAGATTATACTTGTAAGTGAAATAAATCAGACCCATATTTGTAAATATTGTATTGTTTCCCTGGTATAAGAACCTAAAAGAATAAATAAAATCTGAGGGGCCTGGCAGGATGGCTCAGTGGTCTAAAGTGCCTGCTTGGGAAAGCTTGGGCGGCTTCAGGGACCACGGTTTGATCCCTGGCACCACATGCTGCGCCAGCCCTGCCCTCTGGGTGGGCTGAGCCGGCCATAAAAATGAGTGAATAAACAAAGGTTCTGAAACAAGAAAAAAAAATCTTTAAAAAAATAAATAAAATCTGAAAGGTACAATAGATATAGTAAAACAGAAAGAAACTGACCATAAAGAGTAAACAATGGAGATGAAGGAAAGCAGTCAGAATAGGAAAAAAAAAAAAAAAAAAA